>VMDO01007264.1:0-92882 GCA_007922755.1 Pedetes capensis
TGTCACCAAGACCATATTTTCCAACTACTGAGCCTTCTTCTTTGTTTCCAACCTTTGCATTCCAGTCACCAGTGATTATCAGTATGTCTTGATTGCATGTTTGATCTATTTCAGATGGCAGAAGCTGATAGAAGTCTTCCCTTTCTTCATTTGTGGCCTTAGTGGTGGGTGCATAAATTTGAATAATAGTCATATTAACTGGCCTTCCTTGTAGGCATATGGATATTATTCTATCAGTGACAACATTATATTTCATGACAGATCTTGAAATGTCTTTTGTCATGATGAATGCAACCCCATTTCTCTTTAGTTTATCATTCCCAGCATAGTTGACCATATGATTGTCTGACTCAAAATGGCCTATGCTGGTCCATTTTAGCTCACTCATGCCTAGAATGTCAATGTTTATGTGCTCCATTTCTCTTTTAACGATTTCTAATTTTCCTAGATTCATACTACGTACATTCCATGTTCCAATTATTAATGGATGCTTATAGTTGTTTCTCCTCATTTTGAGTCATTCCACATTAGCAAATGGAGGTCCCTGGGGCTTTGCTCCACTTCTGTCAGCACAGTAGACTCTACTTTGAGGAGGCAACTCTTCCCCAGAAGTCTTTTGAGTGCCCTCCAACCTGGGTGGCTCACATTCCGGCACTATATCTGACAGTGTTTCTTTGCTCTTTATATGTTTGTGGGTGACTACTCCCTGGTCTGTCTTAGTCTGGAAGCTCAGCTGAAAACCTGTCCACCATTGGTAACCTTGCTCATGTACAAGGTACCAGTGGCATAGCTTTCAGCCTCATCGCAACACACAAGCCCCCACAGTGTGGCAAACTGACAGACATGTGGGGGAATGTAAATATATAATTATCTAAAAACTTAATAGAAAATGACATATTATTTGCTTTAACCAACTGATTTGTTTTCTAAAGTTTATTGAATTATTTTTAGCTTTGTTCTTATTAAAGAGGCACATATTGAGAAGTGTGAGATTTTACAAAAAGCATGGCAAAGGTTTGAAAAACTGTTAAATAAGTTTAATAACATCAGAATCCCCAGCTATATCATAGTAAAATATATAGGGATGAAATTATAAGATATTTGACATTTTAATTTAAAATACTTTAGCACAAAAACAATGAGCAAAAAATGGTAAGACATTGATAATTATAAAATATGGCTTATGGGTATATGGGAGTTCATCACTCAGTTCTTCAGGCTTCTGAGTATGTATGAAGATATTCACAAAAATGTTAAATGACAGAATATGGAGCTCACTTCATGTTACTTGTAATTATGTAACTGTGCAGCTGTTTATGAATTATAATGTTTAATGTTGAAGTTATTTTTGTGCTGCATATCAACTATGAACCATAATTAGATGTTGCATGGGCATGGTGATTATAACAATGCTTGTTTATATTTTTGGAATTTAAGGTAAAAGAAGAGATGTAGAATTTAATGTCTTTGCTTCTCTCTTTTATATGCTGCTCAGCTTCTTAAAATTGAAAAGATATTACGCAAAAGTTTAAATAGGGACACATTAAAAATTATGTTTCAATTACTCCTATGTTTTAATAATGTATTAGTAGCTTATTGAAATTTTGTCTTAATTACCAGTATTACCATGTCAGCAGTAAGATGTGTTTTAGAAATAACACTGCCTGTTATTTCTACTTCTAAATAGTCACCTCCTCCCTGACTTCACTTGATTTCCTGTTGATTTACACAGCTGCCAGCCAAAGGATTTTCAATACCATATGGACATTGAAATATGTTCAGCTATTCAATCTATCCTTTAATTTAATTAGGTGTAAAGTCTAACCACAATGAAATGATGAGTATATATTTTTTCCTTCGGAAGTCTAAAAGAGAACCTCTTCTTGGTACACAGGAAACATAGTCTCTGGCATTCTGCTTTGTAATTATTATGTACTTTGGGGACAATCAGGCCTATATGTTATAGTGAACATGTTTTGTTAGCTGTCTGAATAAGATTTATTATTTTGTTTGAGATCAGGGTAAACCAGAGTACTCCTGTTGTTAACTGTTGTCTGGAATTAGGGTCTAGCTAAATATTCCAGTTTATTTCCTTTGCTTTCAAACATCCCTTCCTGTACCTCCCCTTACCACTTTGATAATTACATCATACCCAGAATTTCAGTTTCAACTATTCTGTTCTTAGATCACTAATTTCTGGGTTTCTGGGATTAAGTTCCCCCCAAATCTACATTTATACAGATGATCATCTATCAGGGTCTTCAATGTTTTTCTTATTACTTTCCCATTGTCTTTAATCTCCCCAGAGAGCTAAGATTTCAAGAATCTCTTTGCCTTCTCTCCTGATGTTTTAATCACTTGAAACTCCTACCTCAGTCAAAAACAACCCCTTGTAGACTCTGCTGCTCTAATTCTATGTCTGACTGTGCCTGGACAAAAGATAGCTATACTGAGTGAATTCTGTTTAGATTGCAATCACAAATCTTAGCTCTTAACCTTGTTTAGAAACATGATACTTCCCTAGTCAATTAACTCCCTAACCTGACAGAACATATATATAAATGTAAATGTTATATAAAATAAAACATTATTTTATATCCTTTTCTACTCAAATCTCCAACATTGGCCTTTCCCTTCCTCTATTTTCAAGTTATAACCTTTCCCAGTCAACAAGATTGAGAAATATTTTGGACATATATTGACTAGGCACTCTTCTATACTCAGGTAACACATACTAAACAAAACAGACATTCCTTTGTAAGTCTTATGCCTAAGAGAGAAAAGACATAACATGAATGATAAATTATGGAGTATTTCAATGGAATAATATGTTTAGCTAGTCCTATGATTTTAAACGCTGGGATTTAGCTCAGTTGGTAGAGCACTGTGCTGCAGTCTCTGAGGTCCTGAGTTCAATTCTCAGCACCACAAAAATGGGAGAAGGACCTGGCAATCCACTCCCAAGGCAATCGCGAAACAGCCAGCCATTGAAAACCCTATGAGGGTTACTATGAGTCGGAAACCAACTTGACAGTGCCTAACAATAACAATGGTTTTAAATAGTACCTATTAACTGATGGCATCTAACTTTATTCTGCAATTCAACTTTCTCTTTTAAGCTCCAAATTTATGTGTAACTTTACTCTCAATGTTCATATTTTGGTGTTAAAAAGACATTTCAAAAAATTAACTTGTACAAAATAGATTATTTGCTAATAAGATACTGCAATAAAATCAAAATATAAAATAACATTTGCATGTGTTAAAAACAATGTGAAATTCATCTTTATATTACCTCATCATCAATAAATATTATTAATTGAAAGCTGTCAATGCTGGTACATCTTATAAGGCTCCTCAGCATCTATTGGCTTCACATATGTATAAGAACTGCTGCTCTTAACCATGTCTCAACTACTGCTGTTGCATACTCGGTCACTCCCAAAGACCTGGAGATTTGAGTCTATTTTGTCTTGGATGAAATGTCATACTATGTGGTACAGGATCTGTTTTTTTTGAGTGGCTTATGCAGTGTTAGTTGATGTAAATTAAAAGTGCTAGGGAATTATCTTCCCTCAGGGAAAACTTTGACAAACTATGAGGGAGCTTCACGGGGATCAGGCAGATGATGTCTTTGCTCTTCTTCTTTCTAATCATCTGTTCTGAGGTAGTTCCTCTGGAAATCTCTTCTTGAACACCTTGCTGGGTGAGTGGCTGCATCTTCCTACTGCTCATCGTGACAGTGATCAGCACAGGAACATCACTAGTGGTGTTTCCTGTTCTTCCCAGCCCAATGTTCCTTTCTCATCTCTCTTTCCCTTGGGGTTATATTTCCCTAAAAAGACATATTTCTAATATATGGAATGTTGTATTTACTACTTGGTTAGGAAAACATCCTGCATAGTTAAAATTTGAAACCATATAGAATGTTAGAGATTAAATATCTTTTATGAATGGGAAAATCAAAGCCCGGACTTTCTGACTAGTTCTTTGCAAACGTGAATTTTATTTCTTGTTCCTATAGAAAAAACAATTCCACTGGAGCATTAATTTACAGGACTCTTAAATATATAAACCTTTATGTTAACATAACATCGTTGTTCTAGAGAATGCTGTCAGAGAAACTCTTATGTGGTGAGGCCAATCTATAATTGAATAATAATAAAACCATTGTGCATTCAGATTTTTCAGGTTTTTTACATTGGGCCTGAGGTACTGATTCATTGATATTGGTTATTTCAAACCAGATGCTAATTTTTTTATCACTTGTTCAGATAACCCTGTGTATAGAGAAGTTAATTCAGTTTTTGATATAAGGGAATACTTCTAAAGATGCCAAATACTCTGCTATTTCTTTTCTCCTAACCTGAAATTGTTGAGGGAAGAAAGGAAAAATAACAGTCTTATAAACCAACATTTTTTCAGTAAAAGATAACCTTTTATGGGTATAATTACATATAATGTAATAGCATGGCTTTTCAGGTCTATTTTTAAATGAAGTATATCTGCATATAGCCAGAACAGGGCTAGGGTTTAGCTCAGTTGGTAGAGTGCTGCTTTGCACTCTCTGAAGCCCTCAGTTTGATCCCCAGCACTACAAAAATGCAAGAAGGATGTGGTACCCCACTCCCAAAGCAATAGGAAACAATCAGCTATTGAAAACCCTATGAGGTCACTATGAGTCAGATCCGACTCGACAGCATCCAACAACAAACAACATAAATAGAATGCTTGTAATACAAGTTATTCAATTTTACTTACACCATGAACTTTAAATCAAAGGGACAAAAAAATCCCCATGTCAACATATCTCTGTCATACTCTGTAAAGGAAGAAAATGCAACTGATAGTTTATTTTGCTTTTCCAAATAAATGAGTTTGAAAGGGCTGAGGTATGTAGATATTTTATTAAAATACAAATATTTCAATAAGTTACTTATCTAGATCCATGGCTGCACTTTTACCACACATTCCTCCCTTTTCCGCTATCATTTGCTGAGTGATATTCATACAGTTGTAAACCCTCTGTGGCCAAACTGGTATCAGCAAGTAGTTTTAACCAAGAACAGCAATTGGAAAGTAATATCCTTTCCAAGGTGAGCATGAAATTTTAAATTTGAAGATGTTCTTTGGAGAAAAATTGAGGTGTTTAAAATTTTAAAAAAGCATTGTCAATACCTGTGTTATGGTAAAGATATCCAAAGATGTAATGGACCTCAAAAATATGAGCACTTAAACAAAACTGAAATTGGACTTTACCAGAAATAGATTGGATAGTCATTTCACTACGATAGTCAGAGGTGCTTTAAACATTTGTCAATGAGTTAGATTGATTTTAAATTTCCTTCTAGGTTTGAGTTTTGCTTTCTATAAAGGTGCATTCTGCATCATTGTATATTCAGACACCATTCAACCCATAGTATGCAATAACAATGTAATGAAATGTGTTTATAATGAATTTTACAACATTTCTTCTTCATACTTACAATTGGTGAGTCAATTATGCTTCCTGGGCCACATCAAGTACAGAGGCATTGTCTTGAGCCACACATAAATTATGTAATATAGCTAGTACATATACATATGGGGGTTTACAAAGAAAATAACCATTCAAAAACACATGATGTTAAAATAAATCATGGGACTGCATTACTAGCTGTCCTGCATGCAGACCACAGGCTGTGGTTTGGACATGCCAAGCAGAACTTGGATTCTTAGACTAGTTTCTAAAGATATTCCTATACATGTTTGAAATATTGCCCTAAACAATAAAGATAATAAGAAAAGATTAAAATTTGTTACTGATAAAAGTATAAAATACCTGTTTTTCCAAACTAATAAAGCATGAATATCAGACAGAAAGATGTTGAGAGAGTATATTCATAGATATAGATAAATGACAAAAAGAAGGAAATATTTTTATTTACAATTTGTTGTTGTTGCTAGGTGCCATCAAGTCATGCCTGACTCATAATGACCTTCATAGTGTTTTCAATGGCTGATTGTTTCCGGATTGCCTCAGGAGTGAATTGTCATGTCTTCCCATTTTTGTGGTGAGAATGCCTGCAGCTGTAGCCCTGTGGCATTGAATCCCATCAGATCTCGGAAGCTAAGCAGGGTCGGGCCTGGTTAGTACCTGGATGGGAAACTGCCTGGGAACACCAGAAGCTGTAGGCTTGGGAGAAGGACCTGGTAACCCCCCTCCCAAAAATCAATCTGCCATTGAAAACCCTATGAACAGCAGAGAAACACTGACAATAGCGTTTCCCCTGTTGGACAGAGGGTCGCTATGAGTCGGATACCGACTCGATGGCACCTAACAACAACAACAACAAGGAATTGAACACCGGATCTCACAGACTGCAGAGTGGTGCTCTACCAATGGAGCTAAATCCCAGTCCCTTATAATTTGTAGAAAGTCAATAATCATTTGGCACAAAGAAAAAACAATTTTCAGACTGATAGCATATGCTTCCTTGAATCCATTCAGAAACTTCAAAACAGGAAGGAAGGAAAACCAGAATGAGGTAAATCAGATATATCTTCATATTAACAGAAATTATTTCGTCGATACTGATATACTCTCCTTTCTTAAATAGCTAGTAACCATTAAGGTGAGTAGCAAAGTGAGATTACGAATTGCAAGAAGTTGATCTACACAAATTGCAAGAAGTTGATTTACATAAATGTATAAAGGACCATCAAGGTCCACCAGAAATTATAAACAAGTGTAAACTTTATTGAATAAACTTAAAAAGATATAAATAAACACAGTATTTTACTGGTTGGAAGACTTAAGGTGCAAATTCTCTCCAAATGGCCCATAGATTTGGTGCAATTCCACTCAAAATCCCTGAAGGGCTGTAGACAGAAAATGACAAGATGATTCTAAAATTGATGTAGAAATGCAAATCATTTCCATCCAGAAGAGACAAGAAAGTCTTAAAAGGAAATATGATATTGGAAAACTTAAACTGCCTGATTGCAATATACACTATAGAGCTCTAGCAACCAAAAGAATTTTGTGTTGGTGGGTAATATACATATAGATCAGTGAGGCAGAATAGGGAACTTAGAATTAGTCCTAAGCATACATGATAAAAAATGGTGAGAGAAAGGAAAGTCTCTCCAACAAGTGATATTGGAACAAATAGATATCTATATGGAAGAAAATGGATATCAACACTGATTTCACACCAGACACAAAAGTTAATTATAAATGAATGCATAAACACAAAGCTAAAAATTAAAAGACTCAGAACACTGTGTTAGAAAAAGCTTTGTAAATTTGAGGTGAGCAAAAACGTATTAACTAGAACACCCGAAGGACAAAAGCATCCAAAAATTAATAAATTGAACTTGACAAAATAGGTGAACATTGGCAAACATTTGAAATGTTGACAAACATTTCTAAAAGTTAGCTCTTTGAGGGATTTAGTTAAGAAAATAGGAAAGCAGCCAATAAACTGGTTTAAACCTAAATGTGCTCCAAAGGTCATGGGTTTGAACATTTTGTCCCCAGCTGGTGGCACTGTTTGTAGAGGTCATGGAACCCTGGGGGGCAGGACTCTGCTTTGTGGAGGTGGTCACAGGGAGTGGGCCTTTGGAGATTTTTTAACTGGATCCACGGTTCTAGTCCCTTTCTTTCTCCTGCCCCACAATGCCATGAGGTAATCTCACACAAGCCTTCCCTCTGCTGCTACCATGCTTGTCCTGCCACCATTATGAACTAATCCTCTAACAGGGAACTTCCAATAAACCTTTACCTTCATAATTTGTTTGGGTTGTTTTTGCTGCTATAGTAATGACAACTGACTAATACATCACACAAAGAAGTTGTAACTAGAATATTTAACTATTAAAATTCAGTAATAAGAATCAAGGAAAATGACCCAATATAAAAATGAGTAAAAGATTTGAACAGACATCTCATAGGATATAAATGGCCAAAATGTGCCCATGAAAAAATATTCAATGTCATCAATAAATGTAAATTAAATTTACAATGAATATTATTACATGCACACTGTAAATACTAAAATTAAAAAAAGGCTGAGGCTTCTAGGAGTTGTCAAGAATATTGAGCCACTGTTTTTTTTTTTTTTTTTTTTTTTTTTTTTTTTTTTTTTTTTTTTTGTTAGGTCTCGTTGAGTTGGTGTTGGACTCATAGCGACCCTACATATAACAGGTGAAACACTATTGTCAGTGCTTCTCTGCTATTCATAGGGTTTTCAATGGCAGATTGATTTTTGGGAGTGGGTTGCCAGGTTCTTCTCCCATTGAGCCACTAGAGGGAACAAAATGGTGCACCTTCTTTGGGAAAATGTTTTGCAGTTTCTTAAAAATGTAAATATATACCTATAATGTTGTAGCAGGAACAAGTCCCATCAGAGAGAAAGAATCACCTGAACATCAATATTTATTAGAGGAAGGGGCTTTATTGCTGGCGGAGTAGCATTAGACTCAAGTCCCTAAAAATGGTTGCACTCCCCTACTTATTCTTTTCTGTTCCTTATATATAGGACTAACAGACTCGTACACAAAGGGGATCCTTGTGTTTCTCTTTGATTTGTTAAACAGTCCACAGGTGATATAGAGCAATCCAAGCATAAAACAGAAAGTCCTTGGCTACAAAATCATTAAAGAAACAACTTCTAGATAAACACCAGGGGCTTTCAATATGGAGGGATTTATTGCAGTGCCTCTGAGCTTAGAGAGGAGCTTCTGGCATTCCTAAGATAAGGGAGTGCAGTCCTGTTCTTTGATCAGGAGTGTGAGGAATGTTAACTCCCTATACTTGTAGGAGCTGTCCTTCCTCAATGTAAACCCAACCATTTAACTCATAGGTAATACTCAAGAGATGGAAAATATGAATTTGCACATAGACTTATACATAAATGCTTATAACAGCTTTATCTGTAACTACCAAAACTTTGGGAGAAATGTCTATCCACTGATATATAGATAAATAAAATTTGGTGTATCCTTAGAGTGAATACTTCTCAATAATAAACAAGAACAAACTTCTATGTGGAATGAAATTGGTTAATATCAAAAGAATTGTGGTGTGTCAAAGTAGATGCAAAAACTGTCCATACTGTGTAGTTTCATTTATATAAAATATAAAACTCTAAAAATAAGAATGGGAGAAGGACCTGGCAATCCACTCCCAAGGCAATCCCGAAAACAATCAGCCATTGAAAACCCTATGAGGGTCGCTATGAGTCAGACACGACTTGAAGGCACCTAACAACAACAACAACAAAAATAAGAAAGTGACAGAAAGTGGATCAGTAGTTGCTTGGAATCAGGGGTAGTAGGGAATGAAATGTGAAGCACCATGAGAAAACTTTTCATAGTTATATAAATCTCTTCTATCTTTATTGTGATGGTAGTTTTCACAGGAGTAGATATCATTCAAGTTTCAACCGATTGTGGATTTAATATATGAGCAGTTTTTTGAACTTGAATTTTATTTCAGTAAAGTTATTAATGAAAGGTCATCACTATCCTATGACCAAATAGGTATAAACCAATATTGAAAAAGGGTTTAATACTATTAAATATATATTTGCAGTTAAAGAGCATACTATAATTAAAGAGAAATTATTTCCATATGTTCAACAGTCATTTAATAAAATATAATGTTCAATTTCACTTTTAAGGTGCATAATTATATTGATTTATAAATATAAACCCAATAATATATACACACAAACACACACAAAGGTGCATGCATGAGAGAGAGAGAGAGAGAGAGAGAGAGATTTATTGGGAGAACTTCAAAGGTCAACATCATACCTAAATGCCTAAAATGAAAGGGAGAAGCATTCCCATTAAAGTCAAATATAGGACAAAAATACATTTATCATCACTATAATTTTAACATTTTCCAAGAATTGTTACAAAAGAGAATAAAATAAGAAATATAAATACTGGAAGGAGGGAATAAAATCATATTCAGTTGAGGTTTATATAATACAACTGAAAAAATTTTAGAGAATTGATTTTTAAAAAATCATAAAAAACCAGACTAGTAAGGTAGCTGGCTACATTATTCAAATGCAAACTTAATAGTATTTATTTATATATGCACCAATGATTTGGAAAGTACATTAGAAGAAACAAAATGATATTGAACATCCTCCAAGATATAGTAAATTTAAAAAATAAACAACATGGTAGAATGTTATCAGATATGACTCTTTGTGTTTTAAAATCAAAAAATCTTATTTGTATGAATAATGAATTTATGCCTGGGAAAATGCATAAGGAACTGTTTACTAGACATAATATATGATAAAATATGCACAGTCTCCCCAAGATATGCATGTCTTACCATGAAAGAAATGTCTTTAAAGTTGAGTCTCTATGTCCTTGCTACTTGCCATGTTGGCATCACCTGTGAGTTTCTTAGAAATGTACTCTCAGGTATCCCCTTAGTCATATTGAATCAGAGTCTACTTCATAATAAAACTGCTTGGTTATTAACATGAAACACCCCAGTAACCAAATCCTATTTGTTTGGTTGAGAGTCAGGAAGGAATTTTGAAAGAGGCAGAAAGAAACAATACATGCATGAGTTAATACAAACCAAAGAAAGATTATTGTGATAAATAAATAATTAATTGGAGAAAACCAAGCTCCTTCTTTATGTGTTTCAACTAATTATTACATTTTTTTGCCAGTAGACAGCTCTTCCATTTTTCATGTTGATGCTTAGAAAAGGAGCAGGCCATTTCAAAATAATTGCTTTATTCATCTAGAGAAATCTTTTCTAGAGAGAATTTTGCCTCTCATTAATTGAACTAACATAAAAAGAAAGCACAGCATGTTCTATTTCCTATTGTTCTGAAATATCCAGAATCATGAATTTTAATTATCTATTTGCATAGCAAAAGGTAAATTATTATTTTTAGCCATGTCAGCAATCTTTATAACAAAGTAAAGATGGTAAACAATTATCATAATAATCAAAGGAAGAAAAGTTATTTTCATTCTACAAGTAAAGATGTCTTCTATTTCCCATTATAAACTGTATTTCCATCTCCTTGAGAAATAATTTTAAAACCAGAAGATATTCTTTTGAAACTTGATATTTTTCAGGGTTAACCAATATGAGAAATATAGAAAAGAATTATGTTGTGTCAACTCTTTTAATACATGAAGATAGGCTCAGACTGACCAGTTAAATATAAAGAAAAATAATACATTGGCATAAGAGAACTAATATGGAGCATCTTTGAAGAGAACTTGGTCTCTTAAAAACCATAATGTATCTGGCAGGCATAATTCCTGTTTGATAAAGTAAGAGCTTAATAGGGAACAAGAAAAGCAAAAAGAGACTTAATAAAAGTAAGATGTGTAAAAATCAGTTGTGTAAAAATCAGTCTTGACTCCTTGGAAACTCCAATGTAATCCCCAGCAGGACTAGTACACTATTCTCCTTTAGAGATAGGCAATGAACTGAATATTCTTTTCAAATAAAACTTACGAATTACCAAGACCCTTTTACTGAATGATAACTATTTTAATATATCATTTATTGTGTATGAAATGAATTTAAGTTGTTTGCAGAATATCATAGGAAAACATGAGAGACGGATAAGAAAAATTATTTCCCTATGCTGGAAAGTCATTTAATAAATATTAGATACCTAAAATAATCTTGAAAAAGATTGGATAACTCACATTTTATCATTTCCAAACTCACAAAAAAACTGCCATAGTCAAGACAATGTGATCCCGGCATTTGGATCAGAGCACAGATCAGTGGAGTAGAATGAAGAGTCACACAGAGTCCTATACACTTATGGTCAATTGATTTTTGACAGAAATGCCAGAACAATTCAATGAAAGCAAGAATAGTCTTTTCATTAAGCAGTTCAGGGACAACTAGATTTTCAAATACCAAAAAAAAAAAAAGTTACACTTCTTTCTTATATCACATGTACGAAATTAACTCAAAATAGGTTACAGATTTAAATGTAGAAGCTAAAACTGCATAGCTCATAGAACTGGAGAATATCATCTTAAGTGAACAAACACAGGCTCAAAAAGAGAAATACCTTATGTTCTCACTCCTGTGTGGGAGCTGAATCTTACTTAAAGGAAGAAAAATTTATACATAGGCAAATGTATAAATATGAACAATTAAACTTAGCTAAGAAGGGAAAATATAAGTCAGGTAGAAAGAAGGAGGGAAGGGAATAGGAGATTGGTTAGGAAGAAAAAGATGGCCAAGAACAAGTGCCAATTGTGATGTAGATAAATTGGAACTATGATACATTGCTCACATGGATGCAGCATATTGTAGCAGTATTGGAAAATGATTTGGCAGGACCATAAAAGGTTAAATATAGAGTTACCATGTGATCCAAAAATTGCATTGCTAGGTAATACACACAAGATAAATGAAAATATACCACACAAATACTTTTGCAGAAATTGTTCACAATATCTTTTTTCATAATAGATCAAGTACCAAAATAACCAAAATGTCCATCAACTGATGAATGGATCAGCAATATGGTATATTCAAACAATGGCACATTATTAAATAATTAAAGTGAATCAAGTACTGATATGTGTAACAGCATTGATGAACCTTGAAAACACTTATGCTAAAGTGAGAAAAGCTAGCCAAAAAGGACTACATATTATATGGTCCCATTTATATGAAATGCCTAGAATAGATGAATCTGTATAGGGGGATAGTAGAGTAATTATTGCCTAGGATGGAAGGTGGCTGGGGTTTAGCTCAGTTGGTAGAGTACTGCTCCACACTCTCTGAGGACCTGGATTCTATCCTCAGCACTGCAAAAATGGAAGAAGGATGTGGCAATTCACTCCCAAAGCAATCCCAAAACATTCAGCATATCAGCCATTCAAAACCCTATGAGGGTCGCTGGGAGTCAGACCCGACTTGATGACATCTAGCAACAATAAAAACACAGGAGTAAAGGTGTTAAGGGCAAATGAGGAATGAGTGCTCTGAGTTCTGGGGTTTCTTTTCAGGGTGATACAAACATTCTAAAATTGATTGTGGTAGCTGAGCCCAGTGACACATGCCTGTAATCTCAGTGACTTGTGAAGCAGGGTCAGGAGGATTGCAAGGTCAAGGCCAGAGGCAGCCTGCATAACTTAGTGAGATGCTGTCTTAAGATACAAAATAAAAATGGGCTGATAGTGCAGCTCAGTGGCAGAGCATTTGCAAGGTATGTGCAAGGCCCCAGGTTCAACCTCCAAGTACTGTAATAAATAAATTAAATTAAATTGATTGTGATGACTACTGTACAACTTTGTCAATGTACAAAAATTATTGAATTATATGCTTTAAATGCATAACATGTTATGGTATATGAATGATATCTCAATACAGTTAAAATGGTTTGGAGAGTTTATGTCAAATCCTTTATACTTATCCACATGAATTTTCTTTTAAAAAGATGTGCTGAAGATAAAGGGGAAAATAGTCTGATCCTCCAAAGTTGAAACTGTGAAGACTTTTTAAATGCATGCTGCAAAATAAAATAAACACATACCTGATTGACACATTCACTGTGACAACACCCATATCCCACAGAACTTGATTTTCAAATATTTACATTCTTTTTAGAATGCAGGAGTGTTGAAACAACATGTGAAAATACTTTAAAGTCTTTATAGAATTGCTATCATATAAATCATCCATAATATACAGTCTCAAGTAACTACTTCAGAAAGTAATCTTTGAAAAGTGATTCTGTTATGGTACTTCCTAGTAAAGTATGAAATTCTATTGTGTTGAATCTAGCCAGTTTCTCTATGTGACTATTAAGCTTCTCATTTTGAAGAATGAGATAATAAGAAATGTGATATTATATGACATTAATGTTTTTAACCGATTATCAAGTAAAACTTCTTTTAGTATTTTAATTGCACATATTTATGGAGAACAGAGAGATAATTTAGTTCATATATACAGTGTTCAATTACTAAATCAGGGTTAGAGAAAGGTTTATTTTTTTAATTTTTTTTTATTTTTGCAGTACTGAGGGTTTAACCCAGAGTCTTGCACCTGCTAGCCAAGTGCCCTAGCACTGAGCTGCACCACAGCCAACTTTTTAATTTTTTTAAATTTTGAGACAGAGTCTAGGATAGATCTTTTGTTCTTTTGGTAATCTATAGTATATTCAATATTCCTCTCCAGCATGATCATTCAAAAGCATCAATTATTCTCCTGTCTCCCTTATTCAACATCCAGCACTCACAACCATCTGATGAATAGAAAATACCATGGCATGAGTTAGGTGCATCTTCATCTTCAATGTGACATCTTTACTTTTCAACACTTTAAAGAGGCCTTTTGCAACAGATTTTCCAAATACAATTTGTCTTTTGATTTCTTGACTGCTGCTTCCATAGGTCTTAATTGTAGAATGAAGTAAAGCAAAATCTTCAACAATCTCAATCTTTTCTCCATTTATCATAAGGTTGTGTATTGACCCACTAGTAATGATTTTAGTCTTGCTGATGTTAAGGTTCAATCTACATTAAAGGCTGTGTTCTTTGATCTCCATCAGTAAATGATTCAAATCCTCTTCACTTTTAGCAAGCAAAATTGTGCCATCTGTATAACGCAGATTGTTAAAGAGACTTCTTCCAATCTTGATGGCATGTTCTTCATAAATTCCATGTTCTCAGATTATTTGTTCAGCACAGAGATTGAAGAAATAAGGTGAAAGGATACAGCTCTCATGCACATCTTCCTTGACTTTAAACCAGGCAGTATTTCCTTACTCTGGCTAGAATGACTCCCTCCTGGTCCATGTACAGATTCCTCATGAGTACAATTAAGTGCTGTGGTATTCGCTTTCTTGGCAATGCTATCCATAATTTGTTATGATCCACATAGTCAAATGCCTTTGCATAGTCAATAAAACATAGACATTTTTTCAGTATTTTGTGTTTTTGGCTAATATCCATTTGACATCAGCAATCATGTCCCTGGTTCCATGCTCTGTTCTGAATCTGGCTTGATTTTCCAGCAGTTCCCTGTCTATATCACTACTGCAGTCCCTTGGAAAGATCTTTGGCAAAATTTTGCTTGCATGTGATATTAATGATATCATTTGATAATTTTCACATTTAGTTGGATCTCTTTTCTTGGGAATGGGCACAAATATGGATCTTTTCCAGTCAGTTGGCAAGGTAGCTATATTCCAAATCTCTTGGCA
The DNA here is from genome assembly GCA_007922755.1 of Pedetes capensis. Lineage (NCBI taxonomy): Eukaryota > Metazoa > Chordata > Mammalia > Rodentia > Pedetidae > Pedetes > Pedetes capensis. Next base: position 15,219 of record VMDO01007264.1, read on the forward strand.
TAAACAAGTTAGCATCTCCAGTGCTGCATCTGTTGTTATTCCATCAATTCCTGGAACCTTGTATTTTGCCAATTCCTTCAAGGCATCTTCTACTTCATCCTTCAGTACCATTGTTTCCTGATCCTGATCATATGCATCCTCTTGAAATGGTTGGTCATCCACCAATTCTTTTTGGTATAATGACTCTGAATTCCTTCCAGCTTCTTTTGATGTTTCTTATGTTGTTTAATATGTTCCCTGATGAATCCTTCATTATTGCTACTCAAGGCTTGAATTTTTTCTTCAATTCCTTAAATTTGAGAAAAACTGAATGTGTTTTCTCTTTTGTTTTTCTATCTCCAGCTCTTTGTGCATGTCATTATATTATTTGTTTTGTCTTCTCAAGCTGCCCTTTGAAATCTTCTGTTTAGTTCCTTAACTTCATCATGTCTTCCTTTTACTTTAGCTGCTGGATGTTCCCAGGCAAGCTTCAGAGTCTCTTTTCATATGTAATTTGGTCTTTTCTTTTTGTCCAGTTTTTTAAATAACCTTTTGCTTTCCTCATCAATGATGTCTTTGATGCCATGTCACAACTCAGCTGGTCTTCTATCATTAGTGTCTAATCATTAAACCTATTCTTGAAGTGGTCTCAGAACTTAGATGGGATATACTCAAGGTCATACCTTGGCTCTTGTATACTTGTTCTAATTTTCTTCAGTTTCATTTTGAAAATGCATATGAGCAGTTGGTGGTCTGATCCACAGTTAGCACCTAGTCTTGTTCTAACATTTGATATTCAGGTTTTCCATCATCTCTTTCCACAAATGTATTCAATTTGGTTCCTATATGTTCCATCTGATGAAGTTCACGTGTGTAGTCACTGTTCATGTTGGTGAAAAAATGTATCTGCAATGAAAAGTTCACTGGTCTGACACAATTCTGTCAGACCAGCAACATTTTTTTCACCAAGGCCATCTTTTCCAACTACCGAGCCTTCTTCTTTGTTTCCAACATTTGCATGTCAGTCACCAGTAATTATCAGTACATCTTGATTGCATGTTCAATCTATTTCAGATTGCAGAAGTTGATAAAAACTTTCCTGTCTTCATTTGTGACCTTAGTGGGGTACATTAATTTAAATAATAATCATATTAACTGGCTTTCATTGTAGTTGTATGGGTATTTTACTATCACTTATAGAATTGTACTTCAGGTTGGGTGTGGTGGCACACGCCTGTAATCCCAGTGGCTCGGGAGGAGGAAGCAGGAGGATCACAAGTTCAAGACCAGAGGCAGTCTGCACAATTTAGCGAGACCCTGTCTCAAAAAGTAAAAAAAAAAAAAAAAAAAAAAATGGGCTGAGGGTGCAGCTCAGTGGTCCAGCACTTGTAGAGCATACAAGCGCAAGTGCAATGCCCTTGGGTTCAACCCCCAGTACCACAAAAAAAAAAAAAAAAAAAAAAAGAACTGTACTTCAGGACAGTTTTGAGATATCTTTTTTCATGGTGAATGCAACCCTGTTTAATCTGTTTAATCTACTATTCCTGGCATAGTAGACCACATGATTACTTGGTTCAAAATGGCCTGTGCCAGTCCATTTTAGCTCGCTGACACCTTGAATGTCAATTTTTTTTGCTCCATTTCCCTTTTGATGACTTCTAATTTTCCTAGATTCATACGATATACATTCTACTTTTCAATTATTAATGGATGTTTATAATTATTCCTCATTATGAGTTATACCACATCAGCAAATGGAGGTCTCTGGGGACTTACTCCATTCCTGTCATTAAGGTAGATTTTATTTTGAGGAGGAAACTCTTCCCCAGTCTTCTTTTGAGTGTGTTACAACCTGGCACTATATCTGACAGTGTTTCTCTGGTATTCATAGGATTTTCAATGGCTATTTGTTTCAGGACTGGGCTGCTTGATCCTACTCCCTAGTTTGCCTTAGTCTGGAAGGTCAGCTGAAAACTGTCCATCATTGTGACCCTGCTGGTATCTGTAATACTGGTAGCACAGCTTTCAGCATCACAGCAACATGCAAGCCCCAACAGTACAGCAAACTAACAGATGTTTGGGGGACCAAAAACAGATATAAGGATGAAAAATAAGCATATGAAAAGATGTTCCATATGATATGACACGTAGGAAATGCCAATTATAATTATAATGAGATACTACTGAATAAAGTTGCCAAAATCCAGAATACTGACAGCATCAAATATTCGCTAGGATGTGAAGCAACAGGAACCTCTATTCATTGCTGCTGGGGATGGAAAGAGATACCACCATCTTTGAAGGCAATCTGGCATATTTTAAAAAACTAACCATACTCTTACCTTAATGCCTTAACAATTGTGCCTACTCACCTTGGTATTTACCTAAGAGAGGCAAAAATTTGTCTATACAAAAGTGTGGACATTGGAGTTTATAGCAACATTATTCATAACTGGCAAAACTTGGAAGCCACCAAGATGCTCTTTCAGTTGACAAATAGATAAACTTGTAGATCCAGTGACATATTAAGCCAGAAAAGACATGGAGGAAACATAAATGCATATTGCTAAGGAAAAGAAGCAAATTCAAGAAGGCTATATACTATATCCTTATAACTCTGACATTCTGGAAAAAGTAAAACTGTGGAAACAGTACAAAGATCAGTGGTTGCCAGGGGCTGGAGAAGGGAAAGGGTGAATAGACTGAGTACACAGGATTTTTCTGACAGTGAAATTCCCAGTATGATATGATAATGATCAATACATGTCAATGTAAATATATTTAAACCAATAGGGTGTACAACACCAGAAGTAAACCCTAGTGTAAACTACAAACTGTGGGTAATAATGATGGATCAGTGTGGGTTCATCAATTGTGATACATATACCACTCAGACAAAGGATATTGAAAATGTGAATGTGTATGCATGTGCTGGGATTGGAGTTATAATCTCTATATCTTCTCAATTTTGAGGTGAATATGAAACTGTTCTAAATATGGAGTCCATTAAAATATTTTAAAAAACAGATTTGAACTTTTTAGGCTTAAAACAACTGGCTCACCACAAAGATGCAGTCTTTTATGCACATTGATTCTAGCCTAGGGAAACCTCCAGACCTCCAGACCTTGAGAACTTTAGGAGAATACATTTGTGTTATTTTAAGCACTGCATTTATGTTCACTTGTTAAAGCACTGGCAGTTAGCATATGATTGTCTCTATTTACATTTTTCACATTTACACTCTCTTCATCCCACCCTAAATGGATTGTTATTCTTCAATCTTGATAATCCCAGGGTCTAGCATGGTTCCTGAGGCCTGAGGCTGTAGCCCTGTGGCATCCAGTCCCCTCAGATCTCCGAAGCTAAGCAGAGTCAGGCTTGGCTAGTACTTGGATGGGAGACCACCTGGGAAAATCAGGTGCTGTAGGCTTGGGAGATGAACCCAGCAACACACTCCCCAAAAACAGCCATTGAAAACCCTATGCATAGCAGAGAAGCATTGCAATAGTGTTTTAAAGCGACTACAGCCGTAGCCCTGTGGTATCCTATCCCATCAGATCTTGGAAGCTAAGCAGGGTTGGGCCTGGTTAGTACTTGGATGGGAGACTGTGTGGGAACACCCGGTGCGGTAGGCTTGGGAGAAGGACCTGGCAACCCACTCCCAAAAATCAATACTCATTGGAAAACCCTATGAACAGCAGAGAAGCACTGACAATAGTGTTTCTCCTATTGTACGTAGGGTCACTATGGGATACTGACTCCACCGCACCTAACAACAACAAAAGCATGGTTCTGGCACATAGCAGGCACTTGGTAAATATCTATAACATCAATAAATGAATGTTAGACTTTTCTAGATTTACCTTTAGCTTTTCATTCCACGTCTTTCTTGCACATAATTTTTTCATACATAGGTAGTCAGTCAGGAATTGCCAGGGCTCCTACTGACAGACAAACTAGTGCAACAAATTTGATAACTTCATATAGCTAATCAGATATTGAAAGGTATTGTTACGAATTTCCATTAGGCTCCCCTCTTCCCCACCTCCCTGCTGCCTTGCTTCTCTTATCTTTACATTTGAATACAATGTTTAGCTCCCATAAATCACTCCAGTTGCCATTTTAATGGCTTTAAGAACAAATGGGTGCTAGAACATAACCCTTACAAATGCAATATGAAACAAAAGCCTGTGAAAACCTATAGAAAGCCTGAGTAGCCCTAATTTCTGGGTATAAATCTTGACATTTTCTTTTTCCTTATTCCACCAAACTGCTCAGCTTCCACCTAATGGCTCACAGTTGTTAGTGCTTACAATTATACATCTGCAGGGGCCTCTCCCTTTGACAGTTACATTGAAACTCCCAGATAGAGAGAATATAAAGCTTGGATTTTCATTTAAGTGTTTTTCATGCAAAATTACTAACATTCTGAAAAGAAAAACCTCGCTGTGTTTATTAATTGCTGTCACAAAATTATTCATAATAAAATTAATTCTGAACACTTGGAATATTTAGCACCTTATTCAAAATGTTTTACATACTTCAAAGATATTTTAATCAGAAAATAGAGAAAAGACAGAAAAAGAAGATAAAATCTCACAATCCACTATACTATGTTAAATTAGGTAAGTAACCATTTTGAAGTTCTGGTGCTCATATTTTCAGATTGCTTTGCCGTTTCAAAATTTAAATCAATTATCTTCAAAGTGTGCTTTAAACTGACATGTAATTTGAAATTCTTACATTTAGTTAACCACTGAAAATACTTTAAAAATGAATGTCAAAATTAAAAGGCTAAATAGTTGATTAATTTTGAGGAAGAACAAAGGCTGAAGACCACTGCACACCAGGATACCAAAGATACCATAGGGAACCAGGCTACTTCCTGATTATTAACAAGGACTCACCATGGGATAAGGGTGCTGGTTGGGTGACTTTATGGCGATTCAAAGAAGCAGGGCTTTGCTTTGGGTTGAACCTTGTCAGAAAACAGGGATAATTCTGTCATTGACTATCTTGATCGATCTTATATAGAAGGAGGGTGGATTTCTGGTGGTCTCTTGACCCAGTGACAAAAATGAACAAATGTCCTCCCATGTGGGGTAATGTAAGTCACTGCTACTTCTTTATCAGGTACAAGCTTTAGTCTCACTCTCAACACCCTCCTGGTATGATCATGGTGCCTTTGGCCTATAAGCAAGCACTGACATTTTAGAGAATCACTTCAACTTGAAGATGAAACCAGTCTGTCCAAATGTTGCATATTATTTGTATATTCCACGAATTGTTTTGAACATTTACTACATGTCAGGCTTAATTCTAGATGGTGAGAGTTCAGCAGCAAATATAGCAGACATTTAATGTTTTTGGACTGTTATGGTCTTAAATGGTTGTTGTTCTTGTTGTTGTTGTTGTTGTTGTTGTTAGGTGCCGTGGAGTTGGTATCTGACTCATAGTGACCCTACATACAACAGATGTAACACTATTGTCAGTGCTTCTCTGCTGTTCATAGGATTTTCAACAGAAGATTGACTTTTGGGAGCGGGTTGCCGGGTCCGTCTCCCAAGCCTATAGCACCTGATATTCCCGGACAGTCTCCCATCCAAGTACTAACCAGGCCTGACCCTGATTTGCTTCCAAGATCTGATGGGATAGGATGCCACAGGGCTACAGCTGCAGGCTAAATGGTTGTATCCCCCCTAAAATTCATATTTTAAAACTTAAGTCTAAGTTGATGGTACTAATGTGTGAGGGGGTGCTTCTGGAAGGTGATAAGATCAGCCGGTTCCATCATCACCAATAGGATTAATGCCCCTTATAGAAGAGAACGGAAAGAGATGGACACCATGGCCCATGCCTGAAATCCTAGGGACTTGGAAGGCTGAGGCAGGAAGATTGCAAGTTCAAGGCCAGAAGCAGTCTGTGCAACTTAGAACCTATCTCAAAAAGTAATAAAGGGGGGCTGGGGTGCAGCTCAGTGGTAGAGCACTTGTCTAGCATGTGAAAAGTCCTGTTTTGAATGCCTGCATATGACAAATTGTGTGTGTGGGGGGGGGCTAGGGTTTAGCTCAGTAGGGAGAGTGCTGCTCTTCGCTATCTGAGGCTCCCAGTTCTATCCTTAACACCACAAAAATGAGAGAAGGATGTGGCACTCACAAAACAATTTCAAAACAATCAGCTATTAAAAACCCTAAGAAGTCTGGGTGCGGTGGCCCAGTCCTGTAATCCCAGTGGCTCAGGAGGCAGAGGCAGGAGGATGGCAAGTTTGACACCAGAGGCAGTCTGAGTAATTTAGTAAGACCCTGTCTCAAAAGAGTAAAATAAAACAAAATAAAAACCCTAAGAATAGCAGAGAAGCACTGACACAGTTCTTGGAATGGCACAGTGTCTGGGAATATTTTGTTCTGTTGTACATAGAGTTGCTATGAGTCAGACCTGACCGGATGGGATTTAACAACAATTCTCTCTCTCTCTCTCTCTCTCTCTCTCTCTCCCCATATATATATATATATATATATATATATATATATATATATATATATATATATATATGTATATATATATGTATGTATGTATATAAAAAATCTTGTTTGCCCCTTCTGCCATGGGGGACACAGCCAAAAAGTGCTATCTATAAGGAAGAAGGCCCTCACCACATAAGGAATCTTCTAGTGCTCTGGTCTTGTACTTTCCAGCCTCCAGAACTTTGAGTAAATGACTTTGTTATTTATAAATTATGCATTCTAAGGTACTTTGTTGTAGCAGCCTAAACTAAGACATGACTTTAGCATTATATCGGGACTTGACTTGATATTGTTTTAAAGAGATTAAATATTTCCTCCAAATGTGGCTGAACATATCCAGGATGCTCATTGCATGTAATTGCCTCTATAGCTCTTTTCCTGGGTTTTCTCTAAAAAATATACACCAAGAACAAATTATCCTTCAGAATACATACAGTTGTAAAAAAAAGTTACAAGCCAGATGTACATTAGTTATCCTCATGTGCTCTCTATATAGTAATGGGTTTATTTTTATCTAACACTCCATTAGGTACAAGAGGTTTTCTTGTCAATTCTCCAAGACTGTCATCATGCAAACATCAAAATATTTACAGTTTAATCATTTTAATTATCTTCATCCTGTAGTCTTTTAGATATGGATTTTTAAAAACACATTTACTCTCCTCAGATTTTCCACCTTTCTCATGGGTGTCATCAGATTGTATGAGGGACTCCTTAGGAAAGTGAAATAGGCTTTTAGAGTAAGTTAGGTTTTTCCTAAACATCCCACATTAGGCAGGTGGTGTCCTTTTGCCATGAGTATTTTCATTAGCACAGTGAAACTTACATATCTCTACGTAGTTTTAGCTAAGGATAAATATTCTGTTATAAAACCTAGAAGAATTGTAATATCTGCAGTTTCAGAGGAAAGTTCTTAAAGCAAGATAGATTAGTGGGAAAAATGTAACTAATAACCCTAAAACTCCCTCTCCTGCTTGTATATTAGCAAATAGACCACTTTTTGGAACAGCTTGTTACTTTATCTCCAAGTGGTACATTCAGCTGATAATGAGTCACAGAGGTCTAACTGGAATAGAGTGGTCCTGAATTGATAGAGTGGGTCCAACAAAATGGATGCATTATTGAACATGCTTTACCATGGAATCCATTAATTTTGTCAACCTACTAAACATTTTACATTATAATTAGATTGGATATAAAGAGAGGTCCCTTAGGAAGACAGAGTTTGTCAAAGAGAAAATAAATTTCAGGTGTACAGCACCCAATCTTTTTATAAAATAACCCTTGTCTGACTCAAAACAAAACAAGATTTCAAACCATTTTAGTCTTAAACTTTCTATTTAGAATTCAGGGTACCTCTGGATAATCTGGAATTAGTTCTTCATTTCTCAATGATAGAAACAGTGAACAAATCAATTACTAACATGAAAGAACTATAATCTCTTGTAATTATATTGATTTTAAAAGTCCTTGTGGGTGGGTGGATTATTATTAAGCATTGGTACAATTTGTTCCTGAGTAGGTGGCAGTGCTGTGTTTGACCTGTCAGGAAACAGACTTGGTCCAAACTAATGCAAGAAACATTTTCTTTATAAAAATCTGCTTTAAACATTCAGAAGAATTAACTGCATTGCCAAGTTTGTTTTTGGAATAAAATCCAAACTCCTTAGCCCATGTGTGAATATGACCTTTTATGATCTCCCGTTTGTCTACCTTTTGGATCTCTGCTCTCATTTCTTATCAGTTTTCACACAGGGCTCTGGATATATTCACTACGTGCCATTCTCTGAATCTCTTTTTCTAGCCTTCACAGATTTTTAACATCTTTTTTCTTAGCCATGAAAACTCTTTCCCCAATTTTCTCTGTCTCTCAAGACAGTATCCTACTTAGGTTTCCAGATTCAGTTCCAGTATCACCTCTCCTAAAAAACCTCTCTGACTCTTGGTGTTAAGTCCTCTTTTTTGTGTTACCCAAGCACTCTGTGTACATCACTATTTAATAATCATCATATTGTTTTGAGTACTCCTTTTCTTGTCTGCCTCCCAAACTAGACTATAAGAATTTTAAATGTACAGAACTGGAACCCAAGAACATATAGAAAAATATTATCAAGTAAATGATAGAGAAGACTTAGATGGGGAGGGTGAGGGGGGGAAGCATACAAGAGGGTAAGGGGGCACCTACATGAATAATGTACATCAAAATGCATATATGGAAATGCCACAATGAAAAGCATGTCAGAATGAATCATATTAAGGTGTACATTGAAAATTTCCAATTAAAAAAAAAATTTTAAATGCAACAATGTTACCTTTTTCATATATGGTACCTCTGAGCCTCTCAATCATTTGAATGGTTTAATTAATGAATCTAAATAAACTAATAAATCTATACTAATAAATGATTTAATTCACTAATGTATATAACCCTAAAGCCTAGTTTTTAAATTTATTTATTTATTTAAGAATTGACATTAAACTCTATTTATTTATATTTGTAATTATTAAAGTACAACCTAATGGATATCATTATGACATTATCACACAGGACTTTCATTGTACTTTGCTCATGTTTGTCTTCCTTGTTCCCTCTACGCCTTTTTTTTTTTTTTTTTTTTTTTTTTTTTTGAGACAGGGTTTCACTAAATTACACAGACTGCCTCTGGTCTTGATCTTTTTATCCTCCTGCCTCTGCCTCCTGAGTTGCTAGGATTACAAGTGTGTGCCACTGTGCCTGGCTTCGAAGGCTATTTTTAAATAAAAGAACTGAGTAGAATCTACATAACTATATTAGATTTAGTAATATACTATAGACTGATGGACTTGTTTCTTCTTTTCAGTTGAAGCTAAGATAGGAACATGTATCTATACACTCATGTTCATGACAGACTCATTCAGGACAAGGAATCAGGAGTTGTTTAGTGAGTATAGAGATTCAGCAATAGTAAAAAGCATCTGAAAATGGGTAGTGTGATAGTTGCACAATGCAATGTACTTAATGCCACTGAACTGCATATTTAATGGTGGTTAAAATGGTGAATTTTATATTATATGTATATTAACAAGATGTAAAGGAATTCTATTCCACTATATCACATACACATAGAGTCTGCAGACAGTAGGGAGGTATGTGTGTTAGAACATTCTGGGCTGGGTCAAAATCAGAAGGAAGTTAGAGAACACACTCTCTTAGAGGTCTTCTGTTTATTCTAGGACAACTTGTCATATATTGGCCACACAAAGTTTGAGAGACAGAGACAAAAGGCCTGGGACAGCAGACCTCCATATTGAAAAGAAAGATGCCCACAAGTGAAATGGAAAGCTATACTTGGCTATCCATTGTCTTGTCCCCAAAGTTTATTTGAGGCTTAGGAAGTAGAGGGCTACAACTTAAAAAAGACAAAAAGGAACATGTCACAAGAGAGTCATCAGCTCTTTTGGGGGAATCAATCTAAATGAATTGGTCATAAGAAGGGTGAGGAGCTGTCCTACTGAGAGGAAGAGCAGAGGCTGATGGCTTGATGGCATAAAATAGATCCATAATGATGTCAGCCTGCAGCAGTACCACTGTGGCATCCAATCCCAACAGATGTTGGAAGCTAAGCAGGGTTGGGCCTGGTTAGTACTTGGGTGGGAGACCGCCTGGGAACACCAGATACTGTAGGCTTGGAAGAAGGACCTGGCAACCCACTCCCAAAAAAACAATCAGCCATTGAAAACCCTATGAATAGCAGAGAAGCACTAACAATAGTGTTACATCTGTTGTATGTAGGGTCGCCATGAGCCAGACTCCGACTCAATGGCACTGAACAGCAACAATAACAGCAATGATGTCAGTGGCCAGAAGTATGCAGGATGGAATGCAGCCCAGATAGCAACATATAAATACCAGATGCAGCAGGGCCACAGTGACCAAAAATGTCAAGGTCAACTGATTCTCTGATGGAGGAATTGCAGAGCTTCTAGCCATAACTCAGGTTATATGTAGGAACCAAAAAAAAAAAAAAAAAAAAAAAAAAAAAAAAAAAAAAAAAAAAAAAAAAAGCTGGGTCATCTTCTAATTAAGTATAGAGGCTCAGAGCATTGAGATATAGGGTGCTGCTCTAAATGTGAGCTATTTGAACTTACCAGTGTGTAAAACCAGAACTCCTGAGGGGTTTATATGCTATAGATATATTTAAAATATAAGAGTCTTAGTTCCTGTAAGCTTTGATTTCATATAAGTGCTAATGACATTTCTTCTTATTCTTTTATTAGTTCTTAATATATTAATTTTTAAAATTTCAATCTCATTCACCTCCAACCTCCAAGCATAAGAACTCCACAAAGAACACTGAGAATTAATATTATGCAATGATTATAGAAACTCAATCTCTTAATTTCAGCCATAAATTTTGAAACATCTAATTGAATTACCATCACCATCTACTTCAGAACTTTTATTCTTGCATTAATTAGGTTATGTCCATATAAACCCACCAAGGAGAAAGAATGAGGGAAAGGTTTTTCTCCTATGTAACAGCCTTTTGGAATATATTCCATTTGACTCCACAATTGGAAATGTTTAAAATGGAAAACAGGATATTCGTACAATAAACCATTCTCTAAATATCATATCCATGAATATTCCACCAAAACATTGCACAACAGAAAAAGTAATGAACCTTTTCTAGCCACAAGAACAAGAAACTGTAAAGAGTTTTGAATGAGTATAAAGACATTTCACTTAGCAGGAAAATACCTAGGTTATTCAAAGCCAGAAAGAGAGAACATTCAATGACACCAGCGAAGGAAAGAATTTAAAGTAGAAATGTATTTGGTAGAGTAGCTACTTCTCAAAGTAGTCAGCAATGCCTTATTGTTTTATAATTGTCCATTATTTGTGATTGGTCAGACTGGGAATAGGCACCTGGTCATAGTGGGTCAAAGGTATGCTTTCATCCCAGACTGAAACTTGTCCAGACAATAATGACTAATAGTCTTTGAGCTAAGTTTAATGAACAATCATACTCTAGAGACAAAAATGCCTGCTTTCTTGTGTCAAAGTCTCCATGATAGTCCTGACTCTTCTTCTCAGTCTTGGTTATTCAACATTTCCTGTTTCTGTGAGATACTCTAGTGTCATTCAAACACATTTTTCTCCTCCTCCCCTTCTTTGTTCTTCTTCTTCCTTTATAAAATTGCCTGAATGGATTTCTGTAGTTTGTCTCCAAAGAACCTCAATAAACACAGTATTTATGGCATAATCCCCTTAAAATCTGCAATAGCCCAGTAAAACTTCTCAATAAACCCTTAGATAGTCCTCTCAGAAGATGTGCCAGTCAAGGGTCAAGAAGAGGAAGAAGATGCTAAGGCGGAAGATTTTGCCTCCAGGACCAGGAATCATATTGAAGTTCCACCAGTAGGACTCTAGAAATCTCCCCTTTGATCTGCCTCTTCATGTTTAAATCAACTGTTAAGTAAATCTTTATTTCATGCACATCCAAAACAGTCCCCAAGTGGGCTGAACTAATGTTTTCTAAACTTGAATGGACCCAAATAACTATCATAATAGCCATATACTTTTTCTAGTTCTTTCTTTTAAAAAAATTGTGTGTTGGGCATACTTTACTAGTGAGAGACTCACCTGATTAAATCATTTGTTATTTAAGTTGGTTATAGAGTTGGAACATGGGAAAAAAAAATGTTCCCACTCAAAAACTATCCATGAAAAGTCAGTCATGAAAGTGAACAAAATGATCTCAGGACTAGGGGAATATTCAAGAGTAATTACTGTGAAGTAAAGTAAATTTATATCTCTAGTGTGTATCGCTATTATGCTCATAGACTTAGTATCAATAGTATTAGAAGTCAAAAGATCTATAAGACACAGTAAACTATATCCCTGACACGGAGTGATCAACAGGTTTAGAAATATTACCTGCTAAAAATATATCTAGAAATAAAAAGAAAAATATGTCAAATTTGTTGACTATTCACTTATAATTTTGTATTTTTTTCAATATTCATTTTACAAATGAAGACACTACCTCTCAGAAAAGTTTAGTAATGGTTTGGGATTCAATGATATGTCTTCAAGTCTGAATTCCATACTATTCACATGAGTTGCAAGAGTTTAGCCAGTAGGATAAGGAATTAACGCTACATGTTTATTTGCATATTTATATATTTAGATGACTAAAATGCTTATCAAGTGTTCTCTTAGAAATAAGACATATCCTCAGAAATATGGGACCACAATATAAATGAAATATTTTTTAAAAAACTCAAAAATAGAAATAGATTGTGTTCTTTTAGTTGTAGCATTATAAAGAAGCACCTTTAAAGAAAGAATGGGAAAACAGTATTATTCAGGATATTCTTAGTGTTTCTGATTCTTGTTATTGAAATGATATATAGAAATTATTTAATTCTAATACAACCTCAAATATATGGGGCATAGTTGGAAAGTGATCATTTTGGAGATATTAGGATCAAAGAGCAGTAGAATGTCACATGTCATTGATTTCCCATGAATAAAATTAAGAGAAGATGTAGATTATATTCATGTGTATACCCCTTCTACAGTCTCGAACAGAAACTTTTAAATAGCTAGTCAACAATGAAGGTTTGTTAAATGAATGCAGAGAAACTTCTAATCCTTATTGTAACCTTTATTAGAAATAGCAGAAACTTCCATCTTGGGATAAACTTATGCTTTGTGTGTGTGTGTGTATGTGTTTTAAGACAAGTTCTTTCTACATAGCCCAGGCTGCCTAGAACTTGCTGTGTAAATCAAGCTGGCCCCAAACTTACGTCAGTCTTCTTGCCTCATCCTTCTGAGTTGCTTGGATTACAGCTGTACACGTGACACACAGCTTAAATTTAGACTTTATATTGTTATTGTGCCTTATCCAATATAGGGCCCAGTTTTCAAATCTTCATACACAGTCATCTGCATTCTTAACTTGGCAATTTCTTCTAGATCCAGGCTCATAAAATGAAAATTTTCTTGAGTGAAAAGTGGCATATTTGATTTTTCAGATTTTTCTAATAACTGACATATTAATAGTACTTCTGCATCATTATGTAAAATGCAACAGGATAGCTGACAATATTCTCTTCCAGTCAGTTCTGAGTTCTTATATGAGTATAGCATCAGTGTGGTAACAAACTCATTTTCATTTAGACATTTAAAGGTACATTTCCACTCTTCTGTGAATTTTTTTTTTTTAAAACTTGTTTAGGAACTTAAATGTCATTATATAGACATAACAGAATGCATGTTCACATATTTATTTTAAGAGATGCACAATAATGTACCCTCAGGTATGGTTGAAAGTGTAATATTTTGAAAAAGAAAATATAGTAGTAAATATGTTTGTTTAGGATTTAAAAAATTGTGCTAAATTAATTCTTCTGCCTAATGTGAGGCCTAATGTGCCTAGTGTAATGTGCTATACACTTGTCCTGAAAAAAAAATCATTAAAAACATTCAGCATGGAGCATTTAATTAGGTAGCCACAATCATAAAGTACAAAAAGATGACCTTTCCTTTATTATATTCATAAATCTCTGAGACTCTGTAAATATAAAAACTCCCTTTTACTTCAACTCTCATAATGTATTAAGTACTCTCTGTTTTTATATAAGTAGTTTTATATTATTCACTCTCAAAACATACTTGCTTTCTTTGAATATTATTTTTAATAATCCACTCATTTTTAAACTTTTAGTATTTTATACCAAAATTCATATTAAATATAAATAAGAAATGGGAAGAAGCCAGTGTGGTGGCATACGCCTGTAATCCCAGCGGCTCAGGAGGCGGAGGCAGGAGGATCGCAAGTTCGAGACAAGAGGCAGTCTGTGTAACTTGGTGAGACCCTGTCTCAAAAGTAAAAAATGGGGTGAGGGTGCAGCTCAGTGGTCCAGTACTTGCAGAGCATGCGAGCGCGAGGCCCTGGGTCCAAGCCCCAGTACCGGAAAAAAAAAAAAAAAAAAAAAAAAAAAAAAAAAAAAAAAAAAAAAAAAAAAAAAAAAAAAAAAAAAAAAAAAAAAAAAAAAAAAAAGAAAAAGAAAAAGAAAAAAGAAATGGGAAGAAAACAAAGAAAAATCAATTAGAATTGCATCATCTACCTATACCCAGTGTAAACATTTATAGAGTGTGATTCTAAATACCTTTTATACAAAAGATATAAAAATAGAGACAAATGATAAATTATATTATAATTTAAAATTTATTAATAAATCAATTTAATTTTACACAAATTTAACAGAGAAAACAAGCACTGATATGAAATTAGGTATCCCCTCATATACATTTGTGACATGGACTTATAGTTTTTGAGGCCAGGGAAGCTCTGTTATGAAATTTACCATAAACGTGCTCTGGGTTATTAGTGCCCCAGGGTACCTTACAGAAGTAGATGCAATTTCACTCAGGAAATGCCCTTGTTGCAGGTTTCACAAGTATCTACTGATAAAAACTTTGTCAGCATGAGTGCATAATACAAAATTACGAAACACAAGGGAAAATGTCCCTCCCTTTAAAGACATCAGAAATAATAACAGTAGAATGAAAACTCCAAGATCTTCAGATAAATAATTTATAGCATAGGTTATATAAAACAAATGCATATATGTAATGCTAGGGAAAATCAAAATGATTAGCAATAAACAAGGTATTATTCAAAGAGAGTAGATTGATTTAACAAAAAACATAACAGCACTATTAGAAATGAAAAAATATATTGTCAATGAAGTTAAATTTTAATAAATGAGTTAAACATCAGAACTGAAAGAAAGCTAGCTGGGTGCGGTGGTGCATGCCTGTAATCCTAGCAGCTTGGGAGGTGAAGGCAGGAGGATCACAAGTTCGAGACCAGAGGCAGTCTGCGTAACTTAGTGAGACCCTGTCTCAAAAAGTAGAAAAAATGGGCTGAGGGTGCAGCTCAGTGGTTCAGCACTTGCAGAGCATGCAAGCGCAAGGCCCTGGGTTCAACCCCGTACCACAAAAAAAAAAAAAAAAAAAAAAGCACTAAAAGAAAGCTAAATAAATTAGTAGAAGATTGAAAATACCAAAAATAAATATAAAAGATGCTATAAACAGGATGTAGTTTTTGAATATATATGATTATAATTGCAAATGAATATAAAGAATAAGGTAGAGGAAACACTTAAAGAAATAAAATCTGAGACCTATTTAGAATTGAAGAAAGAAAAATCTTTATACTTAGGACTACTAAGTATAAAATAAGATAAATAAAATACCAGCCATAAGATGAAGCATAGCAAAATTGCAGAACATGAGTAATAGATTTTAAAACTCATTAGATAGATAAGACAGATATTCTATTTCATATATAAATATATATTATATATACATATATACAATATATATGATGACTTCAGAATTTTCAACAGCAACACTAGAAGATAGTAGAATAATAATTTTTAATTTCAGAGAGGAAATAATTGAATTAATTAAAATAATATAGCTGCTGTAACAGATAAAATGGAAAACATATAATTATCATGAACAAAATTATTTCTCGTTAATGTAAAGTCCAAGTGGGTATTCCATTCATTGATTTTTATGAAGTGATTCAATCATGCTCACTTCAGCTTCTTTTCCTGCATCAGTCAGGTCCTTAGACTTCTGTCAGGAGACAGGAAGAATGGGTATAAAAAATAAACTTTTTAAACACTTTGAACTGGAAGTGAAAGGCTTCATATCTCACAATGCTGTGGAAAGAACTAATAATATGGGACCACTGACACACAGAGGAGGCAGAGAAATACAGAACCTGGTTAGGCAGCCACTTTTCTGCAAGAATTCTGTACCAGAAAAGTGGGCAGGCATCTCTCCTGAACAGCTAACCATTTCAGCCTTGTCAAATTTTGTCTTTTACCCAGCTAAATTAACATTCAAGAATCTTTTCCAGCAAACAACACTGGGCCTGTTGAATGATACTGAATTTACCACCAAACAGCTGTGGATTCAGGCCACCAATGTGGAGAGGCCACCATCGTCAGGAAGATGAGAGTATGTGTTTATGCCACCGAGAAGGAAAGCCCCCTTGGGCTGAGACAGGTAGTGATGTCTAGGTAAATGAGCTGGTGTGTTTTTGTCCCAATGTGGGAACTGGTGCTCTCAGAGAAGAAATTTCAAGTGGCCAAGGTTGTCCTGGAGAAGGGCTATTTGGGCTGTGTGTGTGGGTAGGCTGATGAGTGGGCTTTGTTTTAGCAGAGAAGATAGAAATTGGCTGGCATCTAAAGGTACCTAGATTTTAGAGGCACTAAGAGGGGAAACTTGTAAGCAGTTAGTAGGAGAGTTGGCAGTTTTGTAGTTTTGTCAGGGAGACAGGCCAGGACAGGAATTAGGAGATTAGTGTGCAGTACAAAAGTGTGAATCTTTGTTTTGGGTGCCTTTTGCTCCAAGGAGAGTGGGATCTGATACTTGTTGGTTGTTCTAGGATCAACCATGGGTTACTTTCATGTATTGGGTTTTAGGATTAGGGTAGAATTACATTAGGAACTAGGGAGTATTATTTTGTTGGAAATTAGTTTTGAAAGTACCAGCAGAGCAATAAAAAGTTAAGACAGGAGATATGTTATTGTGTCAGAGATGAAGTCTGGGAGTTCTTCAAGTCCAGTTAGTATGACTATTATTCAGTTTATGTACCTACCACTATGGCCACAAATGTAGAGATGGAAAATTGTCATCAGCTTCTGCAGTTTGAAATTGATCGAACATCCAATCAGGATATACTGATAATTACTAGTGATGAGAATGTAAAAGTTGTAAAAAAAGAAGGCTTAGTAGTTGGAGAATATGGCCTTGATGACAGAAACAATGGTGAGGATCGCATGATAGAATTTTGTCAGACCAACAAATTTTCATTGCAAATACATCTTTTTCACCAACTTAAACAGCAGCTCTACACATGGAATTCACCAGATGGAACATACAGGAACCAAATGGGCTACATTTGCGGAAAAAGTTGATGGGAAAGCTCAAATCAGAAGTCAGCGCAAGACCAGGTGCTGATTGTGGCTCAGACCATCAACTGTTCATGCGGAGGTTCAAATTGAAAATGAAGAAAATAAGAACAAGAGTACAAGAGCCAAAGTATACCCTTGAGTATATCCCATCTGAGTTCAGAGACCACCTCAAGAACAGATTTGACCTGTTAGACACTAATGATCGAAGACCAGAAGAGTTGTGGCATGACATCAAAGACATCATTCATGAGGAAAACAAAAGGTTATTAAAAACACAGAAAAATAGAAAAGACCAAATTACACATCAATACAAACTCTGAAATTTCTCCTTGAACATGGCCTTTTATAGTACTTCTCAAAAGTGGCTCTTCCTCCAAGAAAACCATGTTCATGTAATTCAGTAATATCAAGTTAAATTTTCAGGAAGTTTGGGGTACATTCACATTGACCACCAATTAATACCACCTGTAATATTTTCAACACATGTGAATCTAACACTTAGATGATGAAACAGATAGTAATTGTCTCACTGGAGCATTGTTATTTGCATCATTTTTCATTTCAAGTTTGCCATTAGCCAGTGGTGTAGAAAGAATAGATTTTTAATGAGTAAACAATATTTACTCCCACATGTGTGTCAGTTTGCTGTATGGTGGGGGCTTGCATGTTGCTGTGATGCTGAAAGCTGTGCTACCATATTGCAGTTACCAGTAGGATCACCCATTGTGGACAGGTTCCAGCTGAGCTTCCAGACTAATACAGACCAGGGAGAAGGACCTGATAACCCATGCCCAAAACAAGTAGCCACTGAAAACCCTATGAGTAGCAGAGAAATACTGTCAGAAATAGTGTCATAAAATGAGCCCCCCCAGGTTGGAAGGCACTCAAAAGATGACTGGGGAAGATTTACCTTCTCAAAGATTCTACCTGAATGACAGGAATGAAGTAAAATTCCAAGGACCTTCAGTTGCTGATGAGACAGGACTCAATATGAGGAGGAACAACTGTAAACATCCACTAATAACTGGAAGGTGAAATGTATATAGTGTGAATCTAGGAAAATTGTTGTTGTTGTTGTTGTTAGGTGCCGTAGAGTTGGTATCTGACTCATAGCGACCCTCATAGGGTTTTCAATGGCTGACTATTTCGGGATTGCCTTGGGAGTGGATTGCCAGGCCCTTCTCCCATTTTTTGCGGTGCTGGGAATTGAACTCGGGACCTCAGAGACAGCAGTGCAGCGCTCTATCCACTGAGCTAAATCCCAGCCCCTAGGAAAATTAGAAATCATCAAAAAGGGAAATGGAATGCATAAACACTGACATTCTAGGCATCAGTGAGCTAAATTAGAATGGGTCATGTTGAGTCGGATAATGATATGATCTATTATATAGGGAATGACATGAAATATTAAAGAGAAATGTAGTTGCATTCATCATCAAAAAGGACATCTCAAGATCTGTCTTGAAGTACTGTGCTATCAGTGAAAGAATAATATCTATACACTTACTAGGAAGGCCAGTTAATATGACTATTATTTGAATTTACATAAATATTTATAACTGGGCCAGTAAAAAATGGAGAAAAGATTGAGGTTGTCTAAGATTTTGCTTTGGGCTGGGATTTAGCTCAGTGGGTAGAGCGCTGCGCTGCAGTCTCTGAGGTCCCGAGTTCAATTCCCAGCACCGCAAAAATGGGAGAAGGACCTGGCAATCCACTCCCAAGGCAATCCCAAAACAGTCAGCCATTGAAAACCCTATGAGGGTCGCTATGAGTCGGATACCAACTCGACGGCACCTAACAACAACAACAACAACAAGATTTTGCTTTACTTGGTTCTATAGTCAACACCTGTGGAAACACCAAGAAATCAAAAGACACATTGCATTGGGAAAAGCTGTTACAAAAGTCCTCTTTAAAGTGTTGAAAAGTAAAGATGCCACATTGAAGATGAAGGTGTGCCTGACTCATGCCATGGTATTTTCAGTCACAGCATATGGTTGTGAAAGCTGGACACATTGAACAAGGAAGATAGGAGAAGAATTGGTGTTTTTCAACTATGGTCCTGGAGACAAATTGAATATACCATGCACTACCAAAAGAACCAATGGCTCTGTACTAGAAGAAGTGCAACCAGAATACTCCTTGAAAATAAATATGGCTACACTGTGTCTCATGTATTTTGGTCATGTAATCAGGAGGGACCAGTCCCTGGAAAAAGACACCATGTTTGGGAGAGTGGAAGGTCAACGAAAAAAGGAAAACCCTCCACTAGATGGATTGACACAGTGTCTGCAACAATTGGCTTAAACATAAAGATTGTGTGTCTGGTACAGTTCTGGGGAATGTTTTGTTCTGTTGCACTTAGGATCACTATGAGTCGGATCTGACTCCACGGCACCTAACAACAACAAAAATAATGTACAAATATCCTAATAGAGGACACAGGCCAATGTATAAACCTGAAATACTCAAGCAATTGTTGTTGTTAGGTGCCATCAAGTCAGTGTGTGACTCATAGCGACCCTACTTACAAGGGACGAAACACTATTGTCAGCACTTCTCTGCTATTCATAGGGTTTTCAATGGCTGATTGATTTTTGGGAGTGGGTTGTTGCAGGGTCCTTTTCCCACTCAAGCAATAATAGGATGTAAATGAGGAAGACTTAAACAAGTTTTAAGAATATGATTGTCTTAAGAATCAATCATGCTAATCACAGTAAAATAGTTGACAATGATTAGTTGATGCTACTCTCAGAAATAAAATGCAGCTCTAGTCATCTTTGAGAAAATCTTATATTTAAGTTCCATGCCATTTGGAAACATCAACACAGTACCTTTTAGGTGCTACTTCTTAGAGTGGCTTTTTAAAGCCTCTAATCAAGTTCTCTTGTTGTTTTCCACAAAGAACTTATAACCAGTGAGATGGATGTCCCTTCAACCAGGGCAATTGTTTGTGTGGGGAAAAAATAGTATATGTTGAACTGGGTCACTTAGTCACCATCAAAAGAACAACTTGGCCACTCTGAAGTTGGAGAAAAGAAAAATTGCTTCTAGATAGAAAAAAAGAATGTCTTAGAAAATCTAATATAGAGTGGTATTATGATGCATTGCCACTATGCTAAAGAACAATCTATAGCCTAAGCAATTTTTGAAGACTCCTATTAAGGCCATGGGTTTCTATAATAATGGTAAATGACTGAAAGAGGATATTGCCTTCCTCAACAATTTTGTATTCTAACACAGAGAACATGAGATTGAAAAAAGGCATGCATTTACCCTATCAAAATATTTCATCTGTCAGTTTTACTAATTTTACACTTCTACTGTTATAAGAAAAGGAAAATGCTGACTCCACTGAGATTAGGTGAATAATATCTGATAAAAAATAAATACACAAAATTCTGTGCTATAGTCTCGTGTGTGTGTGTGTGTGTGTGTGTGTGTGGTACTGGGGGGGTGAACCCAGGGCCCTGTGCATATTTTTTGCACATGCACTATCACTGAGTGGCACCCCACCTTCTTCCTTACTTTTATCTTGAGACAGGGGCTCTCTAAGTTACGCAGGCTGTCTGGCCTCAAACCTGTGATCCTCCTGCCTCATCCTCCAGAGTTGCTGGGATTACAGGCATGTGGCATCACACATGGCATTGTGACATTATTTTTTTTAAAAAAGATTTTACTTTCTAGAGCACTTTCAGGTTTATAGCAAAGTTGAGAGGAAGGTGCTGAGATTTGCTATATTCCTCTTGCCCTGTGCATGCACTGACTCCTCGACTAACGGCATCCTCTAGAGTGGTATATTTGTTGCAATTATTGAACTAACATTGACAGAGCATTATCACCTCAAATCCATAGTTTACATTAGGGTCTGCTCTTTGCAGTGGACATTGGTTTTGGACAAATATAGAATGCCATGTATCCACTGTTATTGTATCATACAAGGTAGTGTCACTGTCTTAAAAATCCAGTGTGCTCTGTATTCATCCCCCCTTCCCCCAAGCCTTAGCAATCACTGATCTTTTTACTATCTCCATAGTTTTTTCTTTCACTTTGTATTATGAATTTGAGATTACTCCATGTCCTTTCATGGCTTGATAGTTCTTTTTGGTGCTGCATAATACTCCACTGTCTGAATACAGCACTTCATCCATCAATATTATTTTAATATAAAATCTCTAAGGATTTTGAATTTTACTGTTATTATAAATTATAGCTTATTGAATTTAGAGTAGAAAATAATTTGTGATCATGAATAAAACTATTTCACAATTAATGGCATTTCTGTATGTCCAGATGACTCATTGAAGAGTTTGCCATGATGCTTGTTTATTTCTTCTACTTGATGCATTTAGTCACATATTGTCCCTCCTTCTACCAATGGGAAAAAGTTTTTTTTTTTTCTAAAAAGTATCACTTAAGACCTGAGAGCTTTCTTAGGTGAAAAAAAATTGTAACTATTGGAAAAGATATACCGAATAAAAAATATCATATGTCCATAATTTAAGTCATTCTTATAAAATTATTGTATAAACTTTATTCAGAGAGTGATGCCCAGGATCTATGCTATTTATCATTCATAAATTTGTAAGGAAAAACACCCTCCCCACAAGAAAGACCCTCCCCACACATAACACCTTATGTTCACTGAGTGTTTAAAATGTGCCAATGTGCTAAGTACTTTCTTGGCACTCTTTCATTTGGTTCTCACAGTAATCCAAGGAGATTCCTATGACAATTTTTCCTGAATTTATCATTTAATATGGTAAAGAACAAAGCCACTAAAATCATTTGCAGACTGGGGCATATGCATGTTGTAAAAATTAAGCTGATAAGATGATTAAAAGTTTGAACAGAGTAAAATTAAGGAATTGCATTAAATCTGTAAGATGAGACTTGAAAACTTTCTACAAATGTAAGGGAAAGTGCAATGTCTCAGGGAATCAGTAATTACTGACTATATTATTACCAGGTATCAGACTATAAAACACAAGAATTACAAAATGTCATCCTCTTTGGCAAAGGCAGACTTTTATTTCTGAGATGTTTTGACTACTAGTCTGAGATACCAAGACCTCTCAACTCATCACATTTTGAATTGTTGGACTACTTTCACTTCATAGTATAAAATTAACTCAGTGAGCACAAGCTAATTGGTAGTTTTATGATAAGATAAAAATTTTTATTTCTTTTGGAACAAAGTGAAGAACTTGCTTTTGGAAAAAAAGAATATATCACTAAGGATATATTCAATATAAATAAATTTACTAGAATCAAAGAAATTATATTAAACCCATGAAGAATGGTAAATCATTTTTTCATTTTATTTAGTAAAATATGTCAAGCACTCTATATCCCCTGTGGACACTGCTCTTGGGCAGAACAACCTGAAAATATCAGGGAAAAAAAAAAAACAAAATTAAAATCTCTATCTTCCCTGATAGCCTTACTGCTTTGATTGTCTTTGTTGGAAACTCCATCTTTCGATAAATTATTATGTCTTTTGAAATATGTATGTCAGAGTTGCTATTCATCCCTGAATAATGAAAGAAAAACAATGGATATTTTCATCACCTTTCTGAAAAATTCCCACATCTTGCTCTTTTTCCAGATTATCATTTCCCTTGAAAATTGGTCAGATTTCCTGGGCCTCTTTATTTCAAATAATTTTAGATTGAATCCTTGAAGAATTTAATATTATTTTGTGTAAACTATGATGGCCATTATCCTTGAGAATGCTCCCGTCATTCTCGTGCATTTTGTTAAGTAATCAGCCCAGTCAGGTTCAGACTAGTTTTAGCTTGCCTTCTGAGGATGATAGTTCCAATGTCAGTTTAGTTTTCAAAGTCTTTGCTAGGTTGGTTAGTTCTATCACATGCATGTGCCATTCAGGGTGTAATCTGAGCTCTGGACTGTGGTTTAAATCTTAGTTTCCAACATCTTTGTTATGCTCTTGTGAGTCTGTCTCATTTATGCAAAGATAAGGTGTGGGCCTAAGGTTGGTGCAGGTTTTCATATCAAGTAAGGGAATCCCCTTTTTCTTCTCTCTTCTTTCTGGAATTCCCACACTCTGTGCTCTGTGGGTCTCCTTTTTAAAGGAAGTTTATCTTCCCATGTCACCGTGGTACAATGCAATATTATAAAAAATTTAACAGAAAACTTAACCTCCACCACCTCTGCTCCATATGGGTTGCTTTCCTAAGTTTTGACTCCCTCCATAATCCATTCATTTTTGTTTCCCTTTCAGAATACTCAGATGGTTTGTTTTGTACTTTTTTCTAGTACTTGGGAGCTGAATTTAGAGCCTCACACATACTTGCAAGTGCTCTACCACTGGACTGCACCCGCAGCCTCTTTATTATTTTTTATCTTGAGACAGGGTCTTGCTAAATTAAGCATGCTACCTCTGGCCTCAGACTTATGATCCTGCTGCTGCTGCCTCTTGAGTCACTGGGATTACAGGTGTGCACCACCATGTCTGGTTTATTTTGTATTTTGTCTAGAGTTTTTAATTGTAATTAATAGAAAATAGAGATTAAAGTGGTCATTTCTTGCCATGACAAAATAGAAATTTATTCCAACACTTAATTATCCAAAGTATCTTTATTTTGCCTTAATTTTGGAAGATATTTTTTCTAGGTACAGACTTCTAAGTTAACAGATTGATTTTAACATACAGAAGATGTTATTCTATCTTCTGGTGGTTTGCAACTTTTATGATGCTCATTGTTATTGGAGTTCTTTGTATGCAATGTGTCACTTTTTTCTACTGCTTTCTATTTTTCTTTTTCATGTATTTTCACTAATTTACTATGATATGTCATAAAAACTCTGTGAAGGTTGCTATGCATTGGAACCAACTCTGTCACACCTATCAATAACAACAACAATAACAATAACAACAACATCATGCCTAGATATAGCTTTGTATTTGCCTTGCTTAGAATACCACCCTGGTATCTGATCTCATCAGATCTCAAAAGCTAAGCAGGGTCAGGCCTGATTAGTCCTTAGATGGAAGACCACCTGGAAATACCGGGTACTATAAGCATGGAAGAAGGACCCGGCATCCCACTCCAGAAACAGTCCGCCTCGAAAACTCTGTGAATAGCAGAGAAGCACTGACATAGTGCTGAGCATGACACAGTGTTGGGTAGTGTTTCATTTTGTTGTACTTCGGGTCTCTTGAGTCACAACTACACAACACCTAACAATAACAAAAAAGTCTTCACATGTTAGATACCCTCCAGTCGGATGTGACTCATAATGACCTTATACACTACAGAAAGAAACACTCCCTGACAACTGTGCCATGCCCGGCACTATGTCAGTGTTTCCCTGCTATTCATAGGGTTTTTGATGGCTGCTTCTTTCAGGAGGGATTGTTTTGTGGGAGTAGGCTGCCAGATCTTTCTCCCATTTTATTCAGTGCTAGGGATCAAACTCAGGGCCTCAGAGAGTGCAGAGTAGCACTCTACCAACTGAGCTAAATCCCAGCCCTAAAGGATTGTTATTGTTTAGGTGCCATGGAGTCAGGTTCCCTATGTACATTCCCTGACACTGTGTTGTGACCGGCATTATATTAGTGCTTCTCTGCTACTCATAGGGTTTTCAATGAGTTAGTTTTGGGATTGCTTTGGAATTGGGCTGCCAGGTCCTTCTCCCATTTTTTGCAGTGCTGGTGGATGGAATGCAGACCTCAGAGAGTACAGAATAGTGTTCTACCAACTAAGCTAAATCCTATAAATTACTGTTTTAAAAGAAATATGGAAGTTATCTTTGGGCACTATTTCTTCATATATTTGGTCCATTGTCAGTGTTTTTTCCTCTGGGATTTCAGTTACAAGGATGCTATATTTGTTGATGGGGCTGGGATTTAGCTCAGTTGGTAGAGCTCTGCGTTGCAGTCCCTGAGGTCCTGAGTTCAATTCCCAGCACCGCAAAAATGGGAGAAGGACCTGGCAATCCACTCCCAAGGCAATCCCGAAACAGCCAGCCATTAAAAACCCTATAAGGGTCGCTATGAGTAGGATATCGACTCGACAGCACCTAACAACAACAACAACAATATTAGTTGATACTGTCCTACAAATGAATGAGATTTAGATTTATTTTTAACTTTTTTCTGTCCTTTGATTTACATAATTTTAGACTAGTTCATTTTCAAGTTTAATAATCCCTCCCATCTTTCTCTCTAATCTGGTATTAATCCCATTAAGAATCTTGCAATTGAACTAAGGCATTTCTAGTTCTAGGATTTCCTTTTTCATCTTTGTCAGATTTTCTAAATCACCTCTTTCCCCCATTAGTCTATCTTTTCTTTAAGAATTTTTGACAAATTTATCATAGTTATTTATGTCTTGGCTATTTGTGAATCTTTTTATTAAATCATTTTTTCTCTTAGATGTAGCTCATATTTTCATGATTTTTTGTATGTCTACTTACTTTTGATTGTATGCTATAGATTATGCATTATTTATTGTGCAACTCTAGCTTAGTGTATCATTTTCTGGAGCATGTTTTATTTTATTCTATCAGGCAATTAAATTATTTTTGATTCACCTTAAGTGTGTAGAAACATCCGTTTTTGTTGTTTGTATGCATCTGTTTTGGCTTGCCGTTTTCCTAGGTGAATATCTTCTTCTTTGGATCTAGTTTATTTTTGTAAGACAGATTTTTTAAGAGTTTCAATGGAAATCCCAGTATGTTTACAAACACCCTCTGACTTGGAGAGATTTGAAATCCAAACTCTGTTTTACCTATGATAGGTAGTAGGTAGAAGTTGAAATCTCTCCCAATCTTGTTCAATGCCATTTTCTCCCTCCATACACTGGGCTCCTTGGAGTATCAATGATATAAGTACAGTTCAGAGATTTGCCAAAAATTCATTTATTTATATACATATTTCAGAGCTGCTTCTCTGTGGGTTCATTCTCACTAGAATTTTTCTTCTAACTTTCAGATGTTCTGGAAGTCCCAAATTCTAGCACCTGACTATTGAGTTTTGCATAAATTCTAGCATCTCCTTGCATCAAGTTTGGAGAATGACCTTGGGAGAAAAATGCATATAAATGCACTGTCACTCACAAAGTGATTTATGTTGGTTCTTCATTTTATTTTGTGATCAATAATTAATTAATTTGGGTCAATCACTGACTAATTTGATTAGTATGTGTATATGGGAATTCATACTAAATTTGATGAGTATGGTGAACTTGTCTTTAACTTTATAACAAACGATATATATATATATATATATATATATATACTTAAAATTATATGCTATTTCATATTATTGATACATTGATACACAATCAACTTGAAAAATTTTTAAAAATTGTATATTTAGGTACTGCAGAAAAAACATAAAGGTTGGAGTCAGTTAATTATGCTCTATTTTTGGATCTTTCAAAAAATATGATTGAAGGTAATAAATTCATTTTCCAAATAAATATATCTTCTTCTACTCTAAAAATTATAAATTATTCTCTATTCACACTATTATGTTTATGTCAATAATTCATCTTCTTGTACTCTAAAAATTATAATTATTATCTATTCACACTATTATATTTATGGCAATAATTCACTTATTTATTTAAAAATATTTTCTGAAGGTCTATGATATGTACAAGATGCTGTATACACAGGAGATGAAACAGTGAACAAAAGGGTGTTATTTTTAGTCACTACAGAACCAAATTAGTTTGATATGTTGGAGCATGAATTGGCACACATTTTTGGAAAGAAGTCACGCACTGCATGTCAAGGACCCTTTTTAAAAACTATTTTTGGGCTGGCAGTGTAAAATAAGTGTTCCAGCATGTATGAGGCCCTGGATTAAATCCCCATGACCACAAACAGAACAAAGCACCCCATATTTTTGACAGAAAAATACAATTGCTAGAGTCTAAGAAACAGGAAAATACTTTCAAAAATTCTATCAGCAATAATAAATGACAAGAAAGAACTCACATTTTAGCCAGGTGTCACCAAGTGTGCCTGTTTCTCAGCAACTCTAGAGGCTGAGGCAGGAGGGTAACAGGCAATACAACTTAGCAAGACCATGTCTGAATATGAAAATCAAAATGGAGCTGGGGTGTGGCTAAGTGGTTGAAGACTTGTCTAACATGCTTGAGGCCCCAGGTTCAACCCTCAGAACTTCAAAAAAAATCTTACATTTTCATAATAGAGCTAAGATTGGTAAAGAATCTTATGAGTATAGGACAAAATACTGTAGCAGCTAAAAATATTGTTATGGTATTGGGGGTGTAGCTCAGTGGTAAAGTGCTGGGTTCAATCTCCAGCTCTGCAGGCACACACACACAAACACACACACACATACACATTACAATGTATTTTTAACTATGTAGGGAAATGCTTATAATATGCTGATAAAAAAGCAAAATTGTGTACATAGTCTGATCTCAGTGCTGCAAAACAATATGTAGATAAATTATATTGAAATCTTCATAGTGCTATTGCTTGATGGTAGAAGTATTGATAATTTTATTCTCTTTTTCTTATTTTCCATATTTCCTGCCTTTTATTCAGATATAATAATTGTTCAGACTTTTAATTACAATATAATATGACTTATATAATAGATTTTTCATTTTTGAATAACTTTAATATATTATGTACTTTATTTCTTTAAATTAAGTAAAATAAAAGTAGTTGCTCAAATAACTTAGTTATTTCAATAAGTGGAAATAGGCAAAACTTCCTCTGTTAGAGGCCAATACTATTGTATTTTTAAAAAATTAAATTAACCTCTATATTTTTTAGATAATAATTGCACTGAAATAATAAAAACAAAACAATGGTAAGAATTATAAGCTATAAACATAACAAAAAAGATGTAGCAAGAGTTATTTGAAGCAAGAGAAAAAACAAAGCAAAAAATAATTTGGAGTAAAGGAGCTATTTTACATTGATAGAATATATCTTACACAGTGGCAGTGTAATGACACAGTACAGTGACAAGGAAAATAAAATGAGCATAGTAAACACATAAGAAAACTAACAGGAACAACCACAGTGAGAAACTTAATGCAGCTATTTTAGCTCCTGACATGAGAATAAGCAATAACAGTAGAATAAATAAACAGAATTTGAATAATATACTTCACAAAGCATAATAATTTAACCTTGCATCCTATGAAGAATGAATTTTCTTTTCAAGTATCCTGGAATCATTTGCATTAACAATTTTCATATTGTACTATAAGGACAATAGCATTGCATTCAAGGAAGCATAAATTATAGAAGTCATTCTACATATTACAGAATTATATAATTAGTTAGTGACAGCAGGTGACTCAAGATTCCAGTATTGTAACAACCGCCCAGCAACAGCAGCCAAGTAGTCCTTGCTCAGAGGCAGCATCTCCAGCGGCTTCCCAGGAAGGATGGAGTCTAAGAGTTGCTGATATCTGAGCATTTTATGTGGGAAATAGATTATAATTGTTCTTGAATAAGTACCCAGGACCTGGCTATCCACTACCAAAGCAATCCTGAAACAATCAGCCAATGAAAACCCTATGAGGATTGCTATGAGCTGGACCCAACTTGACAGTACCTAAAAACAACAACAAATAAGAAGGAAAGAATGTAATCTGACAAATTTCATCGATATCAAAGAATGGACCAGAGATTCTAAGTTCACCATGCTAGTTCAACAGACCAGGAGAAACCATTATTAATTAAATAATTGAGAATGGCCTGAAGTGAGGACTCTACTTAATGAAGTTCAGATGCCAGTAGAGAAAGAAACCTTAAGTCTTGGCAATATACACATTTTAGAATTAACTGCCTATCTTTTTTCTAATTGCAAAGTCCAAGAGGAGGTTTTCTGCACTGAGGCATTGAGAAATACAATGGTATAAAAAGTCCTAGCCATCCTGGAAAGCTCTGTAGTACTTTGTCTCTGCATGATAGTGAGGCTACTTGGGAGATGCCTTCATGGAATTAGGTTCCCTGATTTGGGGGGAGGGGATATGGTTCTGGAGTGGTAGAGTGGTAGAGGCTGGAGAGTAGGAATTCATCATAATAGAAAAGGTAAACATGGTTACATACTTGAGAAGCAGCTCCAGGGTAGTATCAGAATGATAGGAATAGGATCCCCAAAGACTTTAGTATTTGCTATCTGATCATGGTATCACACAGGCTTAAAATAGATGGCTAGATTACTAACATATCTATCATTAGATATGTATAAAGTTTTAGAAAAAGACCCTTTATTAGGTGAATAGACTTAACTGGAGGCAATCATAAATCAGAATTCCAGACCTTTAGCAAATGCCTAGATCTGACTTAATGCACAAAGTCTAAATCCTCTGAGGGAAGGGGAAGATGGATTCTCTAGAGAAAGAAATTTGAGACAATGCTGTAAGTTCACATGAACCCTCCCTCTGCAAGCCAACTACCAGAGTAACTTGGTATTGAAGAAAGGAAAACATACAGATTTGTGAGAGTTAGTAGACACTGGATCTAAACAGACATTAATTCCTGAGGACCCAAAATACCACTGTTGTCTATCAGTCTGAGCAATAGCTTTATGGATAGACACCTGGAGTTTTAGCTGATGTTTTTCACACAGTGAGCTTATATCCTACCCAAAGTCTGTCCTCTAAACAGCAGCCAATACATGGTATACCTTCTCTCATATTCACAATGTATAGATTCAGAAATCTAGGTATAGATTTCTCATCATTAATACTAATCATTAATACTAATATCTCAATTCAAAAATCATTATTACTCATCATTAATATGAACATCTCAATTCAAAATCTATTTTTGTCTGCATAATGTTAAGCTTGGCCATTATAAAGGTCTGAATTTTCAAAAGAGAAGGCTTTCCCCTGAGGACAAAATGATGGCTTTAATTGGAAGTTGAGGCAAACACCTGGGTATTTTGGGATTCTCATGCCCCTACTCTATAGAATAAGTGGTTTATTTCACATACCAATGAGAAATGAATTTGCTATTATGAAATGGAAGAAGGGAAGATCATGTCAAAGATGTCTCATTGTACTTTGGCATCCAGTAGTAAAATTAATGGAAAATTATAGCACACCAAAAAAGGCTTTCTCTTTCATTAGCTAAGCACTTCAAGAATGAATCCTTAGCTCAAGGCATGGGATAAAGAGTCCTGATCAACTGAGGAGATAACTGAAGCAAGAGGTAAATAAAAATTTTTTAAAAATTAATCATAGCCTTGCAGCCTCTCAAAAAAATGAAAATTTAGCCTTTATACATATTCTGTCACTCTTTTTCAACATTGAGGGCTGAACCCAGGGCCTCGTGCATATTTTGCAAGTGCTTTACCACTGAGCTGCACCCAACCCTCATTTTTAAAAATTTTTATCTAGAGACAGAATCTCAGTAAGTGTCGCAGGATGCCTCTGGCCTGGAATTTGTCATACTCGTGCCTCTACCTCTTGAGTTGCTGTGATTGCAGGTTTGTGCCAGTGTACCCAGTCACATTTCCTCACTTACTATACCTACATTTGCATACATTAGCTGATTTTCCCTCATCTTTATTTTCTACTATTTTATTCAAAGTGCATTGGTTGTAATCAATATATAATTTAATCTTTAAGTTATAGACTATCAAGGCAATTGATAGAACTAAAAAAGGAAGTATTTTTCAGATAAGGATATTGTGACTGGCAGGATTTTCTGTCATCCTTTTTCTGAGAGAGGATGAAATTTTATTTTAAAAGACATAGGCATAGACTGTTCCCCATATGGTCTCTTGCTTCTCAGCTCATTTTTCTGTTTTTCTTTTGTATCACAATGAGCTGGAAGCCTAGAAACTACTCAAAGCCTCCCTAAGCAGCTGGATTATGATCAGGTCCTAGGAATGGGAGCTATTGTTTTAGCATCACTAGAGAATCCACAGACACTAGGAGAGATGATTGGCTTCCCATGGCATTTTTGGAATAGGGATTATGACTGGCAACTTCCCATCACTCTGAAAAAATACCTGAGATAATTAAATCTAAAGAAGGAAGGTTTATTTTGGATGCTGACTTCAGAGGTTTCAGCCCATAGCTGCTTGGATCCTCCACATTAGGCTTGTGGCAGCACAGTATGTCATGATGCCAACAGAATTAGCAGCTGGGAAGCAGAGGGAGGGAGGAGGAGAGAGAGGAAGAGAACAGTATCACACTATCCCCATCAAGAGAACACCCCTATGAGCTAACTTTCTTCCACTGGAACTCACTCCCAAAAGGTTCTGGCACCTTCCAATTATGCCAGAGGCTGGCCGCCACACCTCTGAAAGACAGTCAAGATCCAAACTATGGCAGATATTCAAAGTGATTTGATTTCAATCTTTATTATTAAATATGAGGAGGTACTGACTCTACTTCACACTTCTAAATAATTATTTGAGGAAAGGATAAATATTCTGCCTTCCTAATTCATAAACCGTGAAGATGGCAAGTATTCATGTCAACATTTATGAGTTGCTCTACTCCTTCAGTGTGAGCCACACATCATGATTTTCTATCACAGGGTACAGTCAAGAGAAGTGAATAAGAGAGAGGGAATTTATAATGGAAAAGCCTGACACAAACTACCTCAGTCAGATCATCAATGTTAACATTAACAGTGATAAGTCATGCTGATAGCATGCACACTGTATATGATGTGATAAAAATAGCACATTACCTCTGTGATCTCCCTGAACAAAACCTAAAATCCTAATCTAATTATGATTTTAAAAAACACATCAATTTAGGGGCATTATACAAATCATTCGACTAGTACTCCTTAGAACTATCAAGGGTATCAAAAACAAGGAAAGTCTGGCAAACTGTCACAGCTAGGAGATGCCTAAGGACACATGACAAATAAATTTAATGTGAGATCTTCAATAGGGTCCTGGAAAAGAAAAAGGATATGAAGGAAAGAATAGAGAAACCTAAATAAACTATAGTATGTATTTTAGTTAACAATTATGTATCAACATTAGTTCATTAATTGTGGCATATTTACCATAGGGGAAATTGCATGGGGTATAAGTTGTTGCTAAGTGATGTCAAGTTGAGTTCAACTCACAGCAACACTATGTATAACAGAATAAACCACTACCTGACATTGTGCCATACACACAATTTTTTTTTTATGTTTGAGCCCATTCTTGCAGCTACTATTCTTCTCACTTTGAGTTGTGCCACATCAGCAAATGGAGGTCCCAGAGGCTTTATTCCATTCCCATCATTAAGGTTGACTCTTTTTTGAAGAGGCAACTTTTCCCCTGCTGTCTTTTGAATGCTTCCAACTTGGGAAGCTCATTTTCCAGCACTATGTTTGACAGTGCTTCTCTGTTATTCATAGAGTTTCCAATGGCTAATTGTTTTGAGAATGGGCTGCCAAGTCCTTCTGTCTAGTCTGTCTTAGTCTGGAAGCTCAACTGAAACCTGTCCACCATGGGTGGCCCTGCAGGTATCTGAAATACTGGCATATCTTTCAGCATCACAGTAACACACAAGCCCCCACAGCATGACAAGCTGACAGACATGTAGAGGATGGAGCATATAGGTATCCTAACACTATCTTCTTATTTTTTTAGATGGAAAACTATCCTAAAGTTTGAAAGAAAATATTTTTAAAACTCTTTTAAGAGGAGTGGAGTAGGCACTCTACTATGTCCTCCTATAGAGTTAGGAGATTCTCTTTGGACATGTGCTGTATATGGGGCTCTTGGTAGACAACTTCCAAATGAATATCACTAAAGCAGCTTCTAAGTGTCATGGAACATTAAGGAAGCTTTAAAGCAAATATTGTGTCATATTCTCTGATTTACATGAGAACTGAGAACCTTACAAAAACAATGTGAGTCTTGTCAGATTGCAGTGTTCAGAAAAATTCTGTGCAACTAATGTCCAGTTAAGTGTGCCAGTTCCCTGCTTGACCTCTTTATATCATCTATGATTATATCCCTGTCATTTGTTCCATGTCAGACCTCTAAACAAACTTTTGGCAAGCTTTGGATGAGTTGTGGGCTGAGATTTGTACTCACTCTATGGATCTCACATGCAACCAGTGATTCTAGAGTTTTCTGTAAATGACAGGGCTTCTGTTAGTAGCAGACCTGAGTTTCAGTGTGTTGAGATTTGTTGCCTTATTGATAAAAATGAATGTAACTATTGCTATATTCATGATCTGATAGCTCCTTGGAGATTTAACTTATATTTTCAAAGAACCACAGCATACTTTAGCTACCTGCAGTCCTGCACCTCATGTTGCTAATCACAGATTGTCATACTTTAGGGTTTATTTCACATTATTACACAGCTTAGTATCTGACACAGAAAATCTTGTCAGTTTTCGCCTTTCTTTATGAAGGAGTTTTCTTTTATGAGAATTAAACTGGATTTTAGGGTCAGACTTTAACTCTATTGCCTTTAAAGTTTTCATTCTCATCATCATCATTTTATCTCAAAGATGCTTTTAAGGCTACTTTTTCTATCTTTTTGTGTCACTGCCAAAGAAATTATTTGTCTTGAAGCATCAAAATATCAGCCTACTAAATGAGAAATAACTGAGTCTTTAATATTAAATTATTTTATCCAAAGTGTCTAATGTAAAATAAAATATGTAAAATATGAAAAGAAACACATGCAAATACCTTTTCTTTCTCTCTCTCTTGAATGTCCTCCAAAGGTTCACGTATTGAAACCTTGGTGGCCAGCCTGTGGTGCAAATGGGTGGTGGTAGAACCTTTCAGAGGTGAGGTCTAGTGGAGGGAAGTTAGCTCATTGGGGTTATGCCCTTGAAGGGGATATCAGGACACTGGTCTCCTTCTCTCTTCCTCTATCCCTCCCCCTGACCTGCTTCCCAACTGTCATGAGGTAGAGTCTGCCATGTAGCAATGCCCTCTCTTTCTGTGTGCGTGTGTGTGTGTGTGTGTGTGTTTTATTTGATTTTGACTTCAAATAAGCTGTATCTCAAATTTCACAAAAGCATAGTGAACTCAACAAATCCATTTCTTGTAATGAAATTATATTGCTTCTAATGCTACTTAGAAGACATGTGTCATTCACCAAGACTAAAAGCTTTGTATTTTCCTTCCTTTCAGGTAAGAGACTACATAGAAACTAGACAGAAGCATATAATATTAATCTGAGTACATGAAGATTTTATTTAAAACATTTCTTCTAATTTTTATTAAGTTCTCTCAACATAGTTCGAGTAGTGAAAGTGTTATGTGAACTATGATTGTTCCAATAAATCATGGTAAGTTAGATATACTGGATGTACCCTGACTATCTAAATAGAATGGTTACCTAATATGTATATGTTCATGAGGTCCTATTTTTTAGAGAGTTATAACCATGATGGATTCATTACAGATAAAAATCCTTGGAAAGGGATGTGTGGATTTCTTCCTGAGAAGATTCAAACAACAAAAGAGTAGTAGGATGACATATAAAATGATAACTAGTAGATGACTCACATGAAAAAGCAACTAAGTGCAGCAGAGATCAATGTGCCATAGCTGTTGAATGCTGGAAAGAAATAGCAATAGATAGGTCCATGGTGGCAGGTGCCTTCTTAATCTGAAAATTTTTATATAGAGGTGAGATTGAGTCTAAATGACCCAAAATTGGGTTAGAATCCAAAAAACCAAGGAAATATCCAGATGTTGCACTTACTTGAAACTTAGAACTTTCTGGAGAGGGGGCAAGATGGTGGACAGATAACACATGCTTTCTGTCCCGGAGTAAAGGGAAGCCTCGATTAGGGGTTTGGAACTCACATTGAATAGATAGAAACAGTGATAATTTATATTGGGAGATAGACGATGAAACTGGACAAATACTGAAATCGAGGATTTGGCTTCGGAGGAGATACACAGAGGTCAGTAGGGGGACTGCCATTCCGCCATTTCATCATCATGCAGACAGCGGATAGAATCCCGGAGACTCGGAGGGGACTTTGCACACACACCCGCGGGAGCCGGACCCAACACAGAGTGCAACCTTGACATCACACTGTCTCCCTGCCTGAGGGACACAAACTACAAGTTTCGGGTGAGTCAGTTTGAGGTGGCACATGGAATCGCCATCTTTAGCGGCACACGTCCTGCAGCCTGAGACGCTGGGCTGTTGTAGGTCCCTCATGTAAGAAAATAGGGATCAGATCCATGAGAGTAGATATGTGAGGGATCTGGGAAACCAGTGCCAGCAGTACACATCCAGAGCTGAAATGTGGCTCCCTCCCTCCTGTTGTGGTGGGACAGTGGTGCAGATGCAATCTCCACAGACATATGGGCACACATACACCTCGATCCCAGACACGCTAGAGGTGATCCTAAGTCATCCCATTGCACTGTGGAGAAAGGTGGGGTCTGCGGAGGTGGCTGAGCCCCATGCAGACAGAGTGCTCCTTTTCGGCAGAACCTAGTGGCACAATTAGACACAATAAGAGCAGTTTTGAACATGATTGCTGTGCATGGACAGACCTGCTACAAGATTCCCTTGGGGGGGTGGATATCATCCTGCCCACAAGAGGATATGGTCCTCCCAAGTGGGCGGAAAGCCCTGCAATAAAAAAATCCATGATAGCAGCCATATTCCCTCCATGCTATAGGCTTTGGGCCGGAAATCTCTGATTTGGGGAATTGGCGTCCAAACTATGTGGGACAGGGAAAACTCCAGGGAGGACCCCACAGATTCCACTGCCTCTCAAACCATACAATAGACACAGAATATTTCATGGAACCATCTCTTGGGGCACTCAGTGTCCCACTTAAACCCAGGACATTGTGGGGTGGTCTGCCATTTTCTACATAATAGGCAAAACCTCTGTAGACTAAGACAGACTGCTCCTGCGGAATGTGTGAAAACACTGCCACCTTGAGTTCTGTAGGGAGCACTGCCTCCTGCAGTATCGACCTCACCCAGTGGAATTGGGTGTCCACAGTGCAGATTCCACCTGCAAGAACGTACAGGGGCTTTTTTTTTTTTTTTTTTTTTTGTACGGGGGTTTGAATGCAGGGTCTTGCGCCTGCTTGTTTTGTAGGTGCTGGACCTCCATGCTGCACCCTCAGCCCATATTTTTTACTTTTTGAAATGGGGTCTTGCTGGGTTGCACAGGCTGCCTCTGGTCTCGGGCTTGCGATCCTCCTGCCTCTGCCCCCCTGAGCCGCTGGGATTGCAGGTGTGCACCACCGCACCTGACTACAAGTGTTTTTATACGTGTGTGGGTGCGTGTATACATGAGGTTTTTTTTGTTTGTTTGTTGTTGTTGTTCTGGTTGTTTTGTGTGGGGGGTTGAACCCAGGGTCTTGTGCCTACTTGCTTAGTAGGTGCTGGAACGTCGTGCTGCACCCCCAGCCCATCTTTTTTACTTTTTGAGACAGGGTCTTGCTGGGTTGTGCAGGCTGCCTCTGACCTTGGGCTTGCGATCCTCCTGCCTCCTCCCCCCAAGCCACTGGGATTGTAGGCGTACACCACCACACCTGACTACAAGTGTTTTTATATGTGTGTGGGAGCATGTATGCGTGAGGTTTTTTTTCTTTTTCTTTTCTATTTTTCTTCCTTTCTTCTTTTACTCTCTTCCCTTTTTCTATTCTCTTTTTCTTAA
This sequence comes from Pedetes capensis, assembly GCA_007922755.1. Lineage (NCBI taxonomy): Eukaryota > Metazoa > Chordata > Mammalia > Rodentia > Pedetidae > Pedetes > Pedetes capensis. Next base: position 52,311 of record VMDO01007264.1, read on the forward strand.
GCTATATATGTGTCTTTGTTTTAATTAATTTACCCTTAAGTCTTAACCTTAATTTTAATTTTGACAGTTATTTCCATTAGCCTCTGTCCTCTACCTCCTCTTTCCCCTTCTCCTGTCACCAGATCCCCCCCTTTCTCACCCCACAGGAGATGGGTCATCATACCACAGAGACACCTGCATCTCCATGTTCAATGCAGCACTTTCACAATAGCAAGGATATGGAATCAACAAAGTGCCCTTCAACAGAAGAATGGATTAAAAAACTATGGTACATATACACGATGGAATACTACTCAGCAATCAAGAAAAATGAGATAAGGTCATTCGCAGCAAAATGCATGGAATTATAGAAAATTAATTTAAGTGAAGGAACACAAGCTCAGAAAGAGAAACACCACATGTTCTCACTCATGTGGGAGCTGAATCAAAATTACAAAAAGGAAAAATCCTATTCAAAGGTCGGATCAAAATAAAATTTAAAAAAGCTAAGAATGATGTCAATATAAGTGGTCTAGAAAATGCATGCAATTTTTCTGGCAAGATAAAAGCAAAGTTCACTGCAGGAAAAGTTTCTGTCTTAAAAAGAACTGGAACCCAAGGACATATAGAAAAATATTACCAAGTAAATGATAGAGAAGACTTAGATGGGGAGGGTGGTGGATGGAAGCATACAAGAGGGTAAAGGGGCACCTATATGAATAATGTACATCAAAATGCATATATGGAAATGCCACAATGAAAAGCATGTCAGAATGAATCACATTAAGGTGTACATAAAAATTTCCAAAAATAAATAAATAAATAAATAAAATCTTATAACTTTCTGAATGTTTGGCCCTAGCATAGTTAGTTACAGAGTAAACAATTGGATATACTGGGGACTATTTGACTTTTTTCACATGGACTTTGTTTGGTGTCATAGCAGAGATCTTGGAGTGCTCTAAACATCACATTTGTCTATTAGTTGATGAACAATCACAACACTATTTAAATGGAGAGAACTTTTCCCTTAAACAAACATTCTGTATTGTAGTGTCTTAAAGTGCAGTCCTGGATCAGTAGTAGCAATACTACTTGGAGATTTGGTAGAAACTCGAGGTCCAAACTTTATCCCAGATCTACTGAACCAGAAACTCTAGGCATCATGACCATTCATGTTTTAATAAGCCTCAAGATGATTCCGATGATCCCTAAACTATGACAACCATTGCTGTAATAAAAAATGCATAAATTCAGTGTCTGCTTTTCATCTTTAAATTAATGACACTTATACCTCCTTGAGCCAAGAGAAATAATTTGTTTGTTTTATCTTTTGCCCCTCCAGATACAGAAATTTAAGCTTTATATCAAATTCAAACAAACCTCTATGCTTTGCTAAAAGCAACATAAGAAGTTTTTCCTTTCCATTAATCAAGATTTTCAGTTCCTTCAATATTTTTTGTGTTGTTTTCCACATATTCTGTGCATTTGGGACATTCTCACCTGAAAGCAAAATTGCAAATGTAGGCCATTTCTATATGAAAGTGCAGAAATTTTGTCAAACATACTTCTATTTTCAGCCTACAACAGAGAGAAATTTTAGACCAATCTTAATGTCAATATTTTATGCATCTTAATGTAAAAATGCGCAGGCAATCATCTCTCCCTTGGAGAATCAGAAAGCTGTGATGCTGAATTCTGAGCCCCAATCTTGGCTACATTATTCTTAATTCCTAAATTGGGTCTCAAAGGATAATCATGCAAGTTGCAAGATGCAACATTGTCTGTTGCTTTAGTTACAGACTTACTCATCTGTGGTGATCCTTTCAGATGGTATTTGTGCCTTTTATTGAAAATATACATCTCTTGATATAAAATCTCACATAGGGTAGAAGAAGATGAATTATTTCACAAGTAACTTCTGGCAAACTCAGTTCTTAAGAAGAAAACAGTTAAGAGTACTGTAAGACTTTTCATAGCACTCAGGAAAATCATTTTAGAATTTTACTGAACAGAGAGAATTTTTGTACAGACTAGTCTTTCACAATAACAGAATCATCAACAGCATTTCTCCAAAGATTATATCTAAACAATTCTGACAAAATGACAGCAAGTAGGAACAATCTTCTGGTAGATACTAACACAGCTCAAACTAGTCAACAGCCAGGTTATGTACAAACTAATTTTCTCTTCAGTTATATAGAAGCATACTGCAAATTATACCATAAGACCAGAAACAAGAAATTCTGGCCTCTAGTATCAGTTTCATCACTACTGGACATGAAATACAATTAGTAGACAATAGAAATTGATCTATAATATGGATTTTCTCCTGTTTTTTTACTAATAGAATCCATTATTTTCAGCTGTACAACAAAAAGATTTCCAAGAATTTTTTTCCAGCCATGTGTGGTCAGCTGACTAAATGCCTTGTCAGAAGGGCAGTTTCAGAAACTGCTCTTCCCTTTCTTTCTTTTTCCTTCTACCTAGAATACAATCATAATCACTGGAGCTTCAGTAGTCTTCTTCGATCACAAAGTGACCTTGAGAAAGGAAGCTTTATACTGCTGAGCAATAAGCTAGAGGGTGTGTGGGTAAAATAATATAGCATCCTTGAATTTGAGGAACAAATAAACATAAGGGCATAAGCAAGAAAAACTCATTTTTGTTCAAATCAAAGTGTTGTGGGTCTTTCAGCCAATCTTAATTTTAAACTAGTAAATTGAGTATGATATTTAATCATTTTGAGTCTCAGCAAACTCCAGTCAAACTTGTAAATATAAATTCTTATTCACTAGGCAATTATTATATTTAAAATATATATAAAATTATCCCAAAGCAATATGCAAATGTTTGTCAATATAAATTATACAGTAATTCACAATAGCAATTTGACTACATTAAAAGGAAGGACCAACATTATGTTTATGTATGTGACTTCTTTTGAAATACAAATACATTTAAGAAGAATTTCTTTCTTTCTTTCTTTCTTTCTTTCTTTCTTTCTTTTTTTTTACAATACTTAGGAGTTAAACCCAGGTCCTTGCACATACCTTGCAATTGCTCTACAACTGGGCTATACCAGCAGTCCACTTTTTAAAAAGTTTTATAAAAGGGTCTTACAAAATTATGCAGACTGTCTCTGACCTTAAACTTGGGATCCTCCTACCTCTGAGTCCCGAGTCATTGGGATTATAGGTATGCACTGCCATGCCCTGCTGGCTTTTCTTTTAAGAAGATTCTTGATCAATTATTGTTAGAATGGTTTATCAGGAACTACATTAGAATCATAATCTTTACTGATAATTAAGGTTTTTTTTCAACATGTCAATGTACAGATTTCATTAACCACCATCTAGTTGTAGGTTCTGAAAAATTTTATATATTCATGTTTCAGATAACTCATTCAGGGATATTTCAGAATGCAATTAAGACTATCCTTAGGGGACTTATTGATGTTCTTTGCAAACAAAAAGAATATCAAATGCCCTAAACATTTTGGGGCAAGAATGTTTTATGCAGTAATTCAGGACTCTGGGTTTGAGTATATACTGTTCCGAGTGCTTGAGAAGTCAAGTTTCACCTTGGAACTTAACTTTGGGCTGAGTCAGAGGTACTCTCATGATCTTCATCCCTACCAAAACAAGTCTTTCCATAGTTGGACTATAGTTTTCATGAAACAGGATTTTGTGGTCTGCAAAGCTGCATATAAATCCCATGAAGCTTCCAATTGATAACATAGCTTATAGGTACTTGTAATTTGCATCAGGGCTGGGATTTAGCTCAGTTGGTAGAGCACTCCTCTGCAGTCTCTGAGGTCCCGAGTTCAATTCCCAGCACCGCAAAATGGGAGAAGGATGTGGCAACACACTCCCAAGGCAATCTCAAAACAGTCAACCATTGAAAACCCTATGAGGGTCACTATGAGTCGGACTTGACTGGATGGCACCTAACAACAACAGCAATCTGCATCAGAGAAACAGACTTAGATTTGATTGCAATCAAACACCAAAATATTTGCACCACACATTGAACACATAAAACAATTGACAATGGTATCCTATAATTTACGTTGTTGAGATTCTTTAGATCACAAGAACTTAGTACAGTTGTGTGGGAAAAGGAAGGAGATTTTCATTGAGTTTTGATCCTTGATTATGCCCTTTTTAAAGAAAGGAACCTTTTATTTGATAATTGCATGTTTTAACTATATCATTGTTGAAAATATTGCTTATTGTTTTATAAAAGATTCATAAGGGAAATTTATCATTAAATTCTGTGAAAAGCTTTTCTCTTTAGGTAAGCATATATATATATATATATATATATATATATATATATATATATGTATTCAAATATATTTTATGTCAAGTATTATTTAAATATATATTTTAATTAGGAAGAAAAAGAATTCAAGTATTCAATTTTTTCCATTTATTCTTAGCTGTCAGGCAACCCAGAATTTAGGTTTAATGGTAACTTGATAAATAAGAGACAAGTTAAGACATGTGGTGCCATTCTTGTTGTTGTTGTTGTCGTTAGGTGCCATCGAGTTGTGTCCTACTCATAGCTACCCTCATAGAGTTTTCAATGGCTGACTGTTTCAGGATTGCCTCAGGAATGGATTGCCACATCCTTCTCCCAGTTTTGCAGTCCTAGGAATCGAACCCAGGACCTCAGAGACTGCAGAGTGGTACTCTACCAACTGAGCTAAATCCCAGCCTCTGTGGTGCAATTAGGATCCCCAAACTCAAAGGATATTAACTCTCTTAAATAGTTGAGTCTATTTCTCCCTCATGCAGAATCTTCTATTCATCCAATGATGCAAAGAGAGCCATCCTTTATGGGGCAACCTAAAAATCTCTGTTACTCACTTCTTGTGATTCCTTTGTCTAACACAGGCCCCTCCAGAGAAAGACTGGGACTCACTAAGGGCCTTTTTTCCTTGTTAGTTTGGAATTGATGGTGACACATATCACCACCACTCACATTGCACTGACTGGAGCTAAATCACATAGTCTCGCCTAACAGGCTGGGAGTGTCGTCTCCTATTTGCCAAGACAGAGAACACTCACCATGATAAATGGTCAGAAATGCCTGCCAGTTAGGAATGGTGTCTGTGACAATTCACTGCGAGTCCTTAGAAGAAGACACACACAGTTGTGAGGGAGGCCTCATTCCAATTATCTCTAATTTACCAAGGAATGACTATTCTATAGCTAATCATATTTCCACTCTAACTGAAACTATATGTTTTCTAGACAATAGCCAATAACATAAAAATATTTAAATAGGCAAAAAAAGAAATAAACATTTGCTTGGTTGGGGGAGTAAAAAATAACATCTTAACAAAAGTTAATGTGAGGTTCAAAGATTTTATGGGAATACGAAGGGTGGAAGATGTTTATATCTCTTGGAATGAGAATATAAATGTCCAGTTTTTATTGTTTTCAGAAACAATAAAAATATAGTCCCTTCTCGTTTTATTAGGTTAAGATAGGGCAGACAGAGCAATAACAGGGAGAAAAATGAAGCTGACTTTTATTGAGCACCTTTCTAGGCACTTCCATATGTATTGGTTAATGCTTCATGTCATTTTTTAAACAATTTATTATATTGCAGGAGAAGCAAAAATAATCTAAGATTTAAATCTAAATCTCTTTGTCTTTCAGTTCAGCAACATTCCTTCTCCATAGAAGGGTCTAGAGAAACACTTCCAAGCTGAAAAGAGAGACTGTCATGGTAAAAGTGATTGTTCTCAGAGTTGTGGAGAGAGCTCTGCCAGTTATTTATCAAAGATGTAGTCAAATGCAGACATCTTGGATCAATTGTATTGAATAAAATTATGAAGGATAAATGTCTGGAACTGAAGACTAATCTTTGCAAAAGAAAATTGATTTTATGTATACATAAAATTTCTGTGCAAGTAATGGAAAGTCAAATAATTCACAAATATGTACACGGCCCTGAATGCTCTGACAATCTCTCTTCAGGAGAAAGATAATTCCATCCCAGTCTGTCAATACGATCTATAAGAGGAAGAAAAGATCCACAGTAGTGCCAAATTGTAACTGTTTCTTTCAGGCACAGCGTCATAAAAATGTGCTTTAATTCAAAAGCTGAGGCTGGGATTAGATGTTCTCTCCATTTATTATAAATCACTATATGGAAGGGTTGACTTGGGTCACTTTTTACTTCCCATTTTTCTGGATAACTGTGGGCCGATTAGTCCCAGGATATAACCTTTAATGTGATGAATTCATTTGGGAATTCAATGTAGGAAAAGAATACACAACTAGAACTATTCAAAGACTTTCAATAACTTGACAGGCAGAAGTATGCTCCTGATATATATGTTTTCATATATGTATGCAAACATATATCTGATATTTATTGGTTATATTTTCTGATCATGCATTTAGTACCAAAAGCTATCTCCTGTCTGAACTAATAAACATTCTTGGCAACATAAAATCATTTCAAGGGTCAAAGATTAAGAGCACAAGTTTTCACTTATCCCTGCTGAAAATTTTCTTGAGGGACAAAGACTTTCTAACACCATACGTTCTCAACAAATTTTCTCAAACTCAGAGTTACTTCTCTGAGTTAAGGTGATTTTTAAAAACTGCTATTGACATTCTTTAAGCAACTACTAGGAGAAATGTTTTCCTGCCAGGTATTGTGACACATGCCTATAACCCTAGAGACTCAGGAAGCTGAGGCAGGAAGATCATGATTTTGAGGCCAGAGGTAACCTGAGCAACTTACCAAGAGGCTGTGTATTGCCCTTGTAGCAAAATTGGGAGGTACATATATAGGTAGATATACTCACAAAAAAGACAAGCAAGAAGAAAGGAGACTGTTGGTGAGGAAGGAGGGGATGTGGAAGGAGCATCATGAGAGGGTAAGGGGGAAGTTAATATGTGTAATGTACAATGAAATGCATGTACGGAAATGTTATAATGAGACCCATTAAGTTATACATTAAAAATTACTAATAAAAAAGTTTTAAAAGCAGCAGGAGGATGGGGTGTAGCTTACACATGGTAGGCAAGTGTAGACAGCACTTGCCTACCATGTATAAGGCCCTGGGTTCAACCTCCGATATTTAGGAAAGAAAGTATTTTCTTTAGAAATTATATAAGAGTATCATTGATAGGGCCATAGCTACAGGTATTAGGGTATCTGTAAAATCACCAGTCTAATATTTCTAGTAGCCTTTAAAGACATTATCAAGATTGTTTCCCCTCCAGTCTCTAATGAAGGAATGGGTAGTAGTGACCTGTAACCTAACTTACCATACCAAAGGAGGAAGTCTGGATGGCAAGCCATCAGTATGCTAGATGAACATGAAAATTTGCCCTCTAGTGGGATTTTGGACCAGAAGTTAAGTTGACCAGACAGGGGCAGTGTCGCTTAATAGGAAAAAGCATAGCCTCTCTTGTCAGACTTAATGGGGACAATCATTGACTCAAGAGTTGCGTAGTCAAATCAGACTTAATGCAAATGATATATCTCAACTAGTACCAATTTTACTAATAATTTAATAGGCAGGGGCAATAACAAGACCAGGTGAGCACTGTTTCCCTGGAAGTATCTGAGAATGTCAGTGCAGAATCCCTAATGTCATTTGTCTTCCATGTTACAATGCTTTCTGGTTCCAATTTAATATATAACGTGTGATGAGAAAGAAGAACAGAAGAATATGTCATGAATACAAAGAGCCATTGGGTTACAAAACATATCCTTTTTATGCTCTATTATATACATAGCTTATATGAGGCTTACCTGTGAAGAAAATTCAGTCAATTCTAAAATATCGTTTATTCATAATAAGTAACCTAATTTGATCACGTATATCTTGCTAAAAGCACTTCACAGATGAGGACTCTTATTTTACTACTAATAAATGGCATTAGTGCATTTATTGGGAGGTCTGGTAACTAAGATTTTGTCAGAGAAATTTGACAGGCTTAGCTTTTTTTCCCCAAGCATCCCCACTAAAGGATAAAAAACAGGCTGCAGGCCTGCTGGTAGGGCTTTAATTCCCAGTTACCATTTGTGCTTTTTAGGACTAAATGAGTTTAAACACTCAAAGCATATAAAACATCCTTGACATAAGTATTTAAAATGCCAGTCATTGTTAATTTCATTATCAGTTTGATGTTGGTAGATGCATCTAATAAAAGATTATGCAAAGTTGAGGCAATATGTTATTTTTGACCATAGGAATGCCAAGAAATAAGCAAGAGAAACTGATCAGCAGCAGAAGAAAAAAGAGAATAGAACAGAAAAAGAGAGGAGGTCTCCTGTACCCCTGCAAATATACACCAGACAGAAAAGGAAAGTGCCTTGAGTCTGGATGCTTCCCAATTTGCAGCTAAAGTCCACCATTGGCTTACTTTCTGAGAGCAGTCACTGGATCCCTTCATAAATTGTATTCACCTGATATAGATGGATTTCTCTTCCTTTAAACAAAACACACTTGTCAAAAACTCTAGTTGCCTCTCAGCAATTCAGGAGGTAGAGGCAGAAGGATCACAAGTTAAGGCCAGAGGCAGTCTGGGTAACTTAGCGAGACTCTGTCTCAAGACAAAAAATGTCTTTTTTAAAAAAGGGACTGGGGGTGCAGTTCAGTGGTAGAGCATTTCTAAAGTACTTACTAGGTCCTGGGTTCCCAGCCCCAGTACCAAAATATAAGAAATAAAATAAATAAAAATCTAGTGAACTTTTCGAGGAAACTCACCAGCCTAGAGTGCTTAATAAACAGTGATCCATACTCAGCTGAAGTGAGGGAAAGAGTCTCCTCTCTTCTTGCTAACACCCACACCAGCTCTCTCAGATAAGGGTGATTACATCAGCCCCTTCACTTTGGTCTGAAACACTTTAAGCTTATCCAAGCAGTACAAAGTAGCTCCAGTTTCTGCAAAATTCAAACCTTTCTCATTTTGTTTAATTAACTGTTTAAACAATACATCACACCTAACTCATTAAATCAATTTCTTCATGTAATTTCATGACACCACTCAGTTTGGAAAAGGACAGTGTTTTCAGCAAGTGATGTTGAGAAAACTGGATATCCATATGCAAAATAATAAAGGTAGACTTTTATACCATGTACAAAAATAAACTCAAAATGAATCAGAGACCTCAGCATAGCCTAAGTTAAAACTATAAAACTTTTAAATTCTCAAAACTACAAAGCACAGAAGAAAAACTATGACATTGGATTTGGCAATGATTTCTTGGCTATCACTCTAAAATGTAGGCAACAAAAGTAAAAATACATGAAAGAGACTACATCAAAATTGAAAACAAGTTTGTTTCAAGGTATGCAATCAATAGAGTGAAAAGGAAACTTATGAATTGAGGTAAAATAATTGCCAAGATATATCTGATAAGGAATTATTATCCAGAATATAGAAAATTGTTATGATTTGAATATGAAATGTCCCCCACAGGTACATGTGTTGAAAGTTTGGTCCCAACAGGTAGAGCTACTTTGAGAGCTTCTGGAAACTTCAGGAGGTCAAGCCTTGCTGGGGAAATAAGTCACTGGGAAAGGTCTTTGAAGATTATACCTGGTCCTCAGTCATTTTCTTGGTGTCTGCTTCTTGTCTACCTTGAGGTGAACAGCCTCTTCCTCCACATGCTCCTGCTGCCATGATATTATGCCTCACCAGAGCCCAGAATCAGTGGCCCCAAAGACTACAGACTGACATCTCTGTAACCATGAGCTGAAATAAATCAATTCTCTTTTTCTTCATATTGGGTATTTGATCACAATGATGATAATGCAAAAGTGTTCCTATAATCCAAAGACAAAAATCTAATCTCAATAAAAAATGGGCAAAGTCCTTGACTAGATATTTTCCTGAAGAATGTATACAAATGGCCAACACTTGAAAAATGCTTGACATCAGTTCATCATTACAGCAATGAAGATACCATAATTAGATACCATGATATCCATTAGAATGGCTACTATTAATAAAACAAAAACAAAGAAAGAAACAACAACAAAAACAACAAAAATTGAGAAAGTGACAAGTGTTGGTGAGTATGTGTGGAAGTTGGAAATATATACACTTTTAGAGGAGATGTAAAGTGGTGCAACCCATATGGAAAACAGCAATATATATATATAACAACTATATATGTGTGCATGTATTTTCTCCCTCTCTCCCTCTCTGTCTGTCTGTCTCTCTCTCACACTCTCTAATTTTCTCTAATCTAATCCTTACCACTCCAGCAGTTTTAAAGGGCTACAAAGTCAGATGTAAATTAGAATCGGGCAGATTGGATTTGCTGTTGAGAGTGCTAGAGCTCTCCTGCAAGAATTTAATGCACATGCAATTCTAACTCATATCTGACTTTGTAGCCTTCTAACACTTTGGGAAAGTGCAAATTAGACTTGAGAATGTGTGCTATATATGTGTGTGTATATATATGTATATATACATATGTACACACATACGTATATGTAATGGAATATTATTTGTCCATAAAAAAGAAATTATGTTATATACTACAACATGGATGAACCCTGAGGATATTAGGCTAAGTGGATTAAGCCAGTCACAAAAATTAAAAATGTTGTATGGTTCTAATTATATGAGGCTTCTGCTGTTATTAGGTGCCATCGATTCGGGTCCGACTCACAGCAACCCTATATACAGCAGGACAAAACCCTATATTATAACAACAGAATGAAACTCTCTGACACTGTGCCATGCCCAGCACTGTGTCAGTGCTTCTCTGCTATTCATAGAGTTTTCAATGGCATATTGTTTTGGGAGTGGACTGCCACATTCTTCCCCCATTTTTGCAGTGCTGGGGGTTGAACCCAGGGCCTCAGAGAGTGCAGAGGAGCATTCTACCAACTCAGTTAAATCCCAGACCCTATGAGGCATATAGAGTAGTGAATTTCATAAAGACAGAAAGTACTTCACTGAAACTGCTCTTAATGTTGGAAACAAATTTGATGTTGCCAGATTTAATGTTTAATTACTAGTCACTTTTTCTACACATCTCAGAAGGATTTGGCACAGCTGAGCTTTTCCTTGCTGAAAAATTTCTTCAATTTTTTTATTTAGAATCCTTACTCTTTCCCTTTACCTGTTACAACATTGGCAATCTTTTCTGAGTCACACTTTCTAGTTATTCATTGCCTTCCCAAACATGTAATGTTGGTTTAATACACAATTCTGGGGCACATTATTTTTCCTCAACACTCTCACTGCTGTTATGTGTTGTTGAATCTGGTCTGATTCATATGCCCCCTATGAGTAACAGAGCAAAACATTCCCCAACACTGTGCCATGCACACAGTCCTTTCTATGTTTGAGCCCTTTGTTGCAGACACTATATTTCTTGTCATTTTGTGTTTTGCTACTTCCGCAAATGGAAGTCCCAGGGGCTTTACTCCATTCCCATCATTAAGGGCAACTCTACTTTGAGAAGGCAACTCTTTCCCAATTGTCTTTTGAATGACTTCCAGGAGAGGAGGTTCATTTTCTGGCACTGAATTTGACAGTGTTTCTCTGTTATTCATAGGATTTTCAATGACTAGTTGTTTCAGGAGTGGGCTGCCAGGTCCTCCTCCCTAATCTGTCTTAGTCTGGAAGCTCAGCTGAAACCTGGCCACCATGGGCAGACCTATTGGTATCTGAAATACACGTGGCATAGCTTTCAGCTTCATAGCAACATGAAAGCCCCTACAACAGAACAACCTGACAGACATGTGGGAGACACTATCACTAGGAGTGTTCATTCAGTTCCTTGGTTCTCAATACCATTTGTGTGCATGCAATTTCTCCATTTATATCTTCAAGTCTTACCTCTTCTCTGAACTCTAGGCTTATATTTCCCTTTGCCTATTCCACATCCCAATTTGAATGTGTGGTAGATATACACAGTCCAAGATGTCCAAAACAAAACTCATGTTATCCACTTTTTACGCCCCAGTTACCCCACTAGTAAATGGAAACCCCATTCAGGCAGTTACTTGACTGGCAAACCTAGAAGTCACCATTGATTCATCTTTTCCTCAGCAGATTCTTGTGTTCTCTATATAAAATATATTTAAAGATTACTTTTCTTTGTCTTCATTTCTGCTCCAAACAACATTTTGCCAGATCCAAGAGCTTCCAAACTGGAGTTATTGCTTCCTCATCCTCTTTCCAGACTAAAGTTTAATCTCCACAGAGCAGCCAATATATTGTTTAAAAATGGAAATCAGATTGGATCACTGTCCCACTAAATCTTTCTGATAACCCCTGAAAACATGAACAAAATCCACAGACCTGAGAAAAACATTCCATGATGTGTATACTCCTGGAACCTCATTTTCTCTCATTTTTGCCCTCATGTCCTCAGCTCCAGTCACACTGGCACTTTTGCTATGACAAGGGCAAGCCAGAGGCTGGGATTTAGCTCATTTGGTAGAGCACTGCTCTGCAGTCTCTGAGGTTATGGGTTTGATTCCCAGCACCACAAAAATTGGAGAAGGATGTGGCAATCCACTCCCAAGGTAATCCCAAAACAATAAGCCACTTGAAAACCCTGTGAGGGTCAATATGAATCCAACACGACTCAGTAGCACCTAACAACAACAACAACAACAACAGGACATGCCAACTTTGTTTCTACCTCATGGGCTTTGTACACACTTCACTCTGACCGGCATGTTGTCCCTGACATGAACATCATTGCTTCTTCATCTCACCCATGTTTCCACTCAACTGATAGCACCTCAAAGAAGCCATCTCTCACCATCTGAACACCAGCTAGCCCTATCTCCCAAATAGTACCAAGCATTCAAAACCTGAGCCTGTGGGGGACATTTCATATCCAAACCTTGACAATCGAAGGTTGGATTTTCCCCTAAGGCTCATGACCATTTTATAGTGCGAAGTGTACTCAGCCCATCCTTCTAATCATTTATCATCCTCCTATAAAGCTCTCTCTCTCTTTTTTTTGTTACAGCACTTTTCACTTACTGAGAGTATTTTATGATTTTCAAAGTTTTGTTTGTTATTGCTCTATTAAAGTCAAAAGTCCATAAGTGCAAGGTCAAGGATATGGGCCATCACCTGTGTCCCCTCAGTGCAAAGAGGAAGACTTAGAACATTGATATATTCAATAATTATTTGCTAAACAAATGAGTAATCATCAATTTTTTGTAGACATAGAACACAAGATAAAAAAAAATGCCAATAGCAAAATAACTCAAAAATGAGTTCAATAGGACATTTTTACTGGGTTCTTTACAAATTTTAACATTAAAAAAATTTCTATGAACATTTATTAATTTAGAACTAAAAATAATCACTTGGTTGAAGACAACAAATGTATCTAGAAGTAGCTTCTGACATTGTATTAATTACTTTTATCCTTGCTGTGCACAAATATCTGGCAGAAATACCTTAAGGGGAGGAATTATTTATTTTGGCTCATGGTTTCAGAACATTCAGGGCGTGATCACTTGCCCCATGTGACTGGGCAGAGCATCACGGTGACAGGAGCTTGTAGCAGGGGAGCTTCTTCATCTCATCAAGGCTGGGAAACACAGAGAGAGAGGGAACTGGGGGCCCAGTTTTACCTTCAAAGGCATGTCTCCCAGTGATGTACTTCCTCTGGCTAGCCCTACTTCTGAAAGTTTCCACAACCTCCCCAAATAACACCCCCACAAGCAACAAAGCCTTCAAAATATGAACCTGAGAGGGACTTTTCACTGCCACATTATAACATTCCCCTCTGGCCCCCAAAGACTCCTGTCCACCTTATAACACAAAATGTATTTAGCTCATCCCCAAGAATTCTCAAAGTCTTAGTAATTTGCATATTGTTCAAAAGTCCAAACTCAAAAATCTCTTCTGAGATTCAAGGCAAACTGTTAGCTGTGAGCTCTTGTGAAGCCACAAAGAAAGTTACCTACTTCTAAGATAGAATGATGCCAAGTAAACATTCTCATTACAAAAGGGATGAGTAGGAGAAGGGCAAGGAAGGATCAGACTGATGCCATGCCGAAACCCACTAGGGCAAATGTTAAGTCACGTAGCTCTGTGTCTGGCATCTGGGCACATGGTGTCATGATGTGAATTCCAGTGGGCTTGGACACCCTCACTGCTATGGCCTTACCAGCTGTAGACCACATATTCTCCTCTGGGCCTGGCTGTACTCATTCCTATGGCTTTCCTGAGATGTTGCATGTTCCCAGCATACCACATATCCTGTGTTCTCCATTGCAGCTGAAGTTTTGCTCTCACACCTTCGTAATCACTTTCTCAGGGGCTCCCTGTAGGAAATGCAACCCTCCTACACATTTCCTGTCCTCCCAGGCTTTCCTTTGGTATCTTGGTGGAAGCCTCCATGACCTTGTAAGTTTTATATTCTACATTCATGCAAAACCAGTATCACCTTGGTCTGCTGCCTGCTCCAACGGTATCCAGGTCATCTTGGGTCATGGCCGCAATAGCCTTTGAGGGCCTGGGAGACTTGATACAGAAAAACACTTCCCTAGAGAGCCCTGTGGGTCCAAAGTGCCCAGTGGCTCACTCTTCTCAACGGAAAGTATTGCAAATGAGTTTAAAATTTTATACCTGGGAACCTGCAACAGGTGGGCTCTGGCCAATTCCTGAGATGCCCTTAAGACATCTTTCCTATTGTCCCAGTGCAGAGTGCTCTGCTTCTTTTTAATGACATCGATCCCTTTAAAAACCATATATCCTTGACAGGCATGGTGGCATATACTTATAATAAAAATGACACAGGAAGTAGAGCCAGAAGGATTGTTAATTCAAGGGCAGTGGCAGCCTATGTAACTTAATGAGACCCTGACTCAAAATAAAAAATAATAATAAAAAAAAGGACTGGGAGTGCATCCTTGTGGTAGAGCACTTGCAAAGTATGTGCAAGGCCCTGGGTTCAACCTCCAAGTTCCACCCAAAATACCATAGGCTCCTTTTCCACAAATTTCAACTTACTACTTTTCTGGCCAGATTGCATGTTTTGCAAATCCTTCTGCTCTTCTTTTTCCTCTCACTTCTCACTATAACTCTGGCTGAAACAAGCCAGCCATAACCATACCATAGTCTGAATGCTATGCTGGTTTGAAATTTCCTCCACTAAGTTAATTAGTCTGTCACCTTTAAATTTGGCTTCCCACAAAGTTTTAGGACACTAACAAAATGGAGATAAATTATTTTCCAGAATGTAACACAAATTGCCTCTAGTCCAATTCCCAACAGATTTCTTGTTCCTATCTGAAACTTTATGAGTGCTGTCTTTACTATCTTCATTTCTATCAGTATTCTGGGCTTCTGAATCACCCATTAAGTTTCACTCACAGCATATTAAGCTTTTTCTAGCCTTCTTCCCTAAATTATTCTAAATCCTCCCACAAATCAGTTCCAAAGGCTTAAGAACCACCTGGTCAAAATTAGTCCCAGCAACAACCCCACTCCTAGTACCACTTTTCTGTATCAGTTATTCTTATCATTACCAAGTACCAGTCAGAAATAGATTAAGTGGAGAAATTATTTATTCTCACTCATGGTTTCAGAGGGTTCATTACATGGCTACTTGGCTCCATGAACTGAAGTAGAACATCATGTGAATGGCAGTTTGTAGCAGAGTGACTAGGAAATAGAGAAAGGGGAGGAGACAGGGGAGCCAGTATAACCTTCAAAGTCACATCCTCAGAGATATATTTCCTCCAGTTAGGCCCACCTCCCAAAGTTTCCACAAATTCTCAAAATAGTGCCGTAGGCTGGACACCAAGCATTTAAAATAAGAGCCTGTGAGCAACATTTCTTATTCAAACCCAACATACACAAAAAACAAAACAGAACAACAACAACAAAAAAACTTCTGTTCTCTAAATGGCAAACAATTGATATATTAGCAAGTGTGCAAGAAAGTAGAAGAAAAGAGAAAACATGTGGCATTTCCTCCTGGATAAACATTTAGAGATAATACATTAAACATTTAGTATCTCCAAAATCTTAATATATTCTCTATGACCTTTTTTCTTTGGGTTTGAATATTTGATTTAAATAACTCTTGTTAAAACTTAAAGGTTACACACACAAGTGGAATATATTCCTTTTGTAGAAAACTCAAACAATACAAAAAATTAAAATAAACTAACCAATGTTAAAATTTAAATAGGTATAATATATATTGACTGCAGCCATACTACTGTGGCGTCCAATCCTGTCAGATCTCTTGCTTAGCTTGCAAGGTTGGGCCTGATTAGTACTTGGATGGGAGACTGCCTGGGAACAACAGGTGCTGTAGGCTTGGGAGAAGGACCCAGTAGCAACCTACTCCTCAAAAACAATCTGCCATTAAAAACCCTATGAATAGCAGAGAAGCACTGATGATAATGTTTTGCTTGTTGTATGTAGGGTCACTATGAGTGGGACAGTGACTCAACAGCATCTAACAACAATATATATTAGCCAAATATTATATATATTGTCATATTCTATTTTAACTTAATAGTGTATTATGAATATTTTTCAATACTACTTTTTTGTATACTGTACTTTCACAACTGAATTTTTACTATGGAACACATAGGTTATTTCCTTTTTTTTTAAACTAATGCTATGATGAATATCCTTGTACAAAAACTTTTTTTCATGTCTCTGAGTACTTCCATTGGATAAACTCCAATGTATAGAGAAACTAGATAAAAGAGGTTATTTAATATTTGATAATATTGTCCCTTTGATAATACTGCCCAGTAGCCCTCCAGAAAGAGTGTATGACTTTAAATTCACTCCTTTCCTCTATAAAACACTCTCTGAAGGCCTTGGGTTCAATCCCCAGCACCAAAAAATGGGAGAAGGACCTGTTGGCCCATTCCTGAAATAATCCTGAACAATCAGCCATTGAAAACCCTATGAATAGCAGAGAAGCACTGACATAGTGCCTGGCATGGCACAGTGTTTGGAAGTGTTTTGTTCGGTTGTACATAGGGTCACTATGAGTTGGACCTGATTTGATGGCACCTAACAACATTAACAATAAGTAGTTCTTGCATTTTTGCTAAGTCTGATTTTAACCATTGGCATTTGGATGCAAGAAATAGCATGACATTTTATTGTTCTTTTTGTCTCCAATGAGTTTTAAATTCTACTTTTTCTTTCTTTTTAAAAAAGTTCTTATGAACTTAAAGACATTTGAATATGCCTGTAAGCCATCAAATTCATTTTATATGAATTATTATTCATTAATGAGTAACGAGTATTTTTTTATCCGATTGCAAAGACTTTTATATAACACTCTACTTATGTATCAAAAAAACCTGTTTGAGAGTAATTTCTGGAGCTCCAAAATAAGATTAACAGAAGTGAGTACTCCAAATTATTTGTAAACATTGAGATTGTTTTGATCACACACAGGTGGAAAGATTGTGGTTTCTTCCTGTGCCAGGTACCACTTGGGCACAGAGTGAGAAGACACACACACAAAATACACTGGACTATACAAGTGTATCAAATGTAACCAGGAGCCTGGTGCAGTAATTCACACCTGTAATTCCAGTGACTCGGGAGGCAGAAGCAGGAGGATCACAAGTTGGAGGCCAGAGGCAGCCTGCACTGCTTAGTGAGACCCTATCTCAAGTTAAAAATAAAAAAGGGGCTGAGGGTGCAGCCCAGTGGTATAGCACTTGCAAAGTACACACGAGGCTCTGGGTTCAGCCCCCCACTATAGAAACAATAACAACAACAACACCAAAGAAATAAAACAACTAGCCAGGAAAAACATGGTGAACCTGAGATATTTAACTGCTGTGTGGCTTCCTTGGGGAGGTAAGGGGGCCTGTGTCGTTACTGAATTCCCTGCCCATCTTTATCTTGTCCTGAACATGGATACTCACACAGAGATACACACACAACCCACACAACACACACTTTACGCAAGTCACTCAGTGCACACACACACACGCACACACACACACGCACACACACTCTCATGCTATCTCCTTGTATATCCTTTTCATGGTGTCTTTCTCCTGACTGTCTACAAAATAGGCTGTTTGGCTGGAGAAGGTAGAAATAGAAGTCCAGGCAGATCTGCTAGAGCCAGCATTTCCCTCATGCAGCCCCTTTGAAATTCATGTTGTGGAGACATGGTTCATGCAAATGCAGCACTTTGTTCTGCCTGGCCTCCTGCCCAGCTAATCACACAGGGACACAGCCCAAGCTCAGCTGTTAGCTAATCATTCCACATCCCACTGACTCCCATGGACTGTCCAAGGAAGTGAACCAAGGATAGAACTGCTCTAGCTTGTGGATGAAAATCAAATAAAAATAAGCTTGTTTCAGCCAAAATGGGAACATAGAGGTCTCTCTGCAAAATGAGGGGGAAAAAAAATCATTTAGTGTTCTGAAGATAAGCCACATTTATCCCAGGAAAAGGTATGGATGCCTTCTTTTCTGATATACTCTGGCCTCTTCAGCTCCCTTGTTTATTCAGATAATGAGATATATTAAGAGAGATTAAATAATACAAGTAATCAGAAGCAACACTAGGGTTGAATCTAAATATTAAGATCCTTAGCTCAGAACTTACCTCATCATAAGATATTGCCACCCTATTTGAGTATATGAAATATAGTTTGGATTTGTGATCCACTAGTCCCAGACCAAGTGTGTGGCCCACGTGGGGGTTGGTATAGATATGTGCTAGAACAAGAGTGAAAAATGATGAATTCAGTGTGGCCTGGGAGAAGGACCTGGCAATCCACTCCCACAAACAATCAACGACTGAAAACCCTATAAATAGCAGAGAAGTATTGACGTAGTGTCTGTTATGGCACAGTGTCAGTGAGTGTTTTTTTCTGTTGTACGTTGGGTTGCTATGAGTCGGATCCAACTCAGCTGCACCTAACAACAACAACAGTGTGGCCTGTAGAGAATGTTCCACCACAGGCCACAGTGGAGATGCTGATGCCCTTGTTTGGGCCTGTTATTGTGATGCTTTGAATGATTGTGTCTCTTTCAAAATTCATGTGTTGAAACTTAATCACCCCCATGGTAGTATTAAGAGATAAGGCCTTGGAAGGTGATTAAGTCCTGAAGGGAGAGCTGCAGTGAATAAAATTAAGAGGCTTCACATAATACTCAGTTTTTCACTCTTCTGCTTCCAACCAGATGAAGACACAGAAACACAGCCTCATCTTGGAAGCAAACACCAGACACCAATGCCTTGAGCTTGAACTCAATGGCTTGAGCTTCTACTCCTTGACCTCCAGAATTATGAGAAATACATTTCTGTTCTTTTTTTAAATTACCCAGTCTGTAACTTAATTTTACAGACTGAGTAATTTAGAGAAAAAATTTTTTTCTAAATTACCCATTCTGTCACCCATGTCTCTGTCAGATTTTCATGCTGTGGGGGCTGGCATGTTGCTGTGATGCCGAAAGCTATGCCAGTGGTATTACAGATGCCAGCAGGGCCACCCATGGTGGACAGGTTTCAGCTGAACTCCAGACTAAGACAGACTAGGGAGAAGGACCTGGCAGCCAACTCCGGAAACAATTAGCCATTGAAAATCCTATGAATAGAAGAGAATCACTGTCAAATATAATGTTCAATGTTGTAGAGTTGGGTCCAACTCATAGAGGCCCATAGGATTTTCAATGGCTAATTCTGTCAGGATTGTTTCGGGAGTGGATTGCCTGGTCTTTCTCCAATTTTTGCAGTGCTGGGGAAGAATCCAGATCCTCAGAGAGTGCAGAGCAGTACTCTGCCAACTGAACTAAACTGCAGCCCACTGTCAAATAGTGCCAGAAAATTAGCACCCCAGGCTGGAAGGCATTCAAGAAATGACCAGAGAAAAGATGCCTCCTCAAAGTAGAGGCAACCTTTTTAGCTGAGGTGGCATGACGCAAAATAAGAAGCATAGAGACTGCAACAATGAGCTCAAACAAAAAGATCATGTGCATGGGACAGTGTCAAGTAGTATTTTGCTCTGAGTCAGATTAAACTCCATAGCACCTAACAACAACTACAACTGCCCAGTCTATGGGATTTTGTGATCACAACACCACAAGTCTAAGACAGTTATCTTCTTCAACATCTGTGCTACCACAACATTCTAGTAGTTTTCACTGCTGCCATTCTTGTCCTCTGATCATCAGCAACCAGATGTTAAGGCGATCTTTATAAAAACTTACTTGATCAGGACACTCCTTGCTTAAAACCTACTACATAGAAGATCAAGGCTAAGCTATTTGGTATATCTTTTCTGCAATCTCTCTCCACTCACTCTCCAGATTCACTTTCTGTTACTCCTTGCCTCATAATTGACATTCCGAGTTTAGTTCATCCTTTTAGCAAATCTCCCTTATTCCCTTTATCTGGGTTAGGTGCTCATCTTTGGATTTCTGTATACTTTATTCCATTTTTATAATTGGCAGATTTTAATCAGTATTTTCTAAAGAATCGATGTCTTACTTTTCTGTTTGCTCTATAATAGGCACTTATGACATTTTTTGTAGGTGATGCCATTAAGCTTTAATGGTTATAATTAAAGTCAGACTCCCTGGGTTTGAATCAGAGCTTTGACATTTGTGAAAATTATCCAACCTCTCTGGTCCTCAGATTTTTCATTTATGAAAGGAGAAACCTAATATTCCACAGGGTTATTGGGAGGGTTAAATGAGTTAATATGTCCATAGGCACTAAAACCAGTAGCTGGGGTACAGATGCTGTATAAATATTTGCTATTATGATCATGAATAAAGGAAAATTTAACATGTATTTACTTTAAGGAGCATAAAAAGAATAAAGACAATTAATGTTTATAATTGGGAGAAGGACCTGGCAACCCCCTCCCAAAAATCAATCTGCCATTGAAAACCCTATGAACAGCAGAGAAACACTGACAGTAGTATTTCCCCTGTTGTACAGAGGCTCGCTATGAGTCGGATACCGACTTGATGGCACCTAACAACAACAACAACAACAATGTTTATAATAAGACAACTAATAATTGAATTCAAAATATCTTAGCACAAAATACACAAAATACTAGGAAGTAATGCTCCTGGATTTCTGCAGAGAGCCAGGTGATTTCAGGCCCAGGGATAAGTGTCATCAAAATCTCATGGAGATAATAGGACTTGGGAGATCCATGTCAGAGTCTTCAGCAGGTGATCTATGAACATTTGGCTCAGAGCAAACAGTTCTGTCCTATGTAGCTGTCCATACCACATGGCACTGATTGCAGAGTGCTGAGTGGCTCCAGCCCTAGGGTACTCACTGCCAGTACTACACACCCATGGTGCCAATAGTAAATACCATACATATTTTCAGACATCTCCTGTTGTTGATGTTAGGTGTCATCAAGTCAGTGTCTGACTCATAGCAACCATACATACAGCAGGCAAAACACTATTGTCAGTGTTTTTCTGCTATTCATAGGGTTTTCAATGGCAGATTGATTTTTGGGTGTGGGTTGCTGGGTCGTTCTCCCAAAAACATCACCTAGAAAAATGTTATTGCATTTGGTTAAGAACCTCTTGGAGAAGCCACCATGGTGGTGCATGCCTGTAATCCTAGCACACAGGGGGATTGCAAGTTTGAGATCAGCTTAGGAAAAACAAAGGACCTCTTGATGATATACAAGAGTAGAAATGATGGACATTGCAGAAAAGATGAGTAGCATGACCAAAAGTATAAATACAACAACTCTCATAAAATATTTATACACCAGGGCTCAGATGGAGGCATGGCAGAGATATAATTCTGAAAAGGACATCAGGGTCTAGAGTGTACAGAACCCAGATGTTATGGAATCAATGCCTGTGTTCCCTCCAAACTCATATATTGAAATCCTACCCCTCCATATGACGCTATTGGAAGGTGGTTCCTTTTGGAGCCAATTTGGCCATGTTTGGGGAGCCCTAATGAAGAGGATTAGTTGCCTTACAAGAAGAGGCACAATGACTAGCTCTTGATCTCTCTGCTCTCTGCCCTTTAAGGACACACAACAAAAAGACACCCACATGCAAAGCAGGAAGTGTGTCCTACCAGGAAGTGGGCCCTCACCAGAACCCTATTGACTGGAATTTTGATCTTGGATTTCCCAGCCTCCTGAACACTGAGAAATAAATATTTGTAATTTAAGCCATTGAGTCTGTGGTATTTAATTAAAGCAGCCCTAGTTGAATATGACACCTGATGACAAGTTAAACTATTAGTTTGTTGTGTGCTCTAAGCATCTTCTCCCTGTGCCTCACTCTCTGGAACTGAGTGGAGGAAATCTAAGCATTGGAGTGAAAAAAAACATGGGGATAAGTCCTACTTCTATTATTTACTGTATACATCATTTTATCTTTCTCAATATCCATAAAATGAGTATATTAATGGATTGTTGTGCAGAATAAATCACTTAGCAAAGTGTCCAATATGTAAGACTTGCATCAAAAATGTGAGTTTGCTTTCAGAAGCCGCTGTCTATTTTGCCAGCACTCCAGGTTAATAACTTGCACCTGGACGATGTTCTACTTCATTTTATTTTTAATTCTAACTAAACAAATCTAATTATCAAGTTTCAAGATTGGCAAAGAATATATTTGGCTCAGAGTTTCTGGAACAAATTATAGTTTTGAGGTTCAACAGAAGACTCCTAAGGGGATTACTCCTAAAAGGGCCACCTGAGAGAGGTTTGTTTGGAACATTGATAACAAAGCATCACACAGAGGCAATTATCTTGTACCTTGAATCTGGAAAGAGGAAGAAAATGATTACTTTGATAAGCAAGCTGGGTGTTCAGTTTTATATGTGGCCTATTTTTTTTTCAATTTCTCTTAAAAGAAAGCCCTTAGAGGCAGATTTTAAAATCTTCTATTTTGAGGTCTCAACAAGTGGAAATGTACCTATAATTGGTTCTGCTGCTTCAATTTTCCATTTAATATGAAGCCTCTATATTAATAGTTTCTTCCTGCTTACAGTTTCTTCTTTTATAGTATATTTTAAGTGCTCACAGTTTTTTGTATCAAAGGAGTTTTTAAATGCTGGAGACAGCTCTTCCTATCTTTGTTAAGTTCTGTAGGGAATGGAAAATAGTCCAGCTACTGTAAACAAACAAAAAGCAAACAAACAACTTTTCATTCATTTGAATGGTATGGTTGCATACAGTAAAATATACAAAGTTAAGAAGTCTCTGGAATCTAACCTTGTAGCCACTGTTGGAAATCCAAGTTTTTTTTTTGGGGGGGGGGGGTTGCTAATCATTAAGGTATTTGAATTCCCAAGCCAAGAGTTTTGTGTGTTTTTATTTTATTTTGTTTTATTTGCTTTGTTTTCCCATACTTGGGATATTGAACCCAGGGTCCTGGTCATGCTAGGCAAGTACTCTACCACTGAGCTGCACCCTCAGCCTCTTATTTTTTATTTTGAAACAGGGCTTCACTAAATTGCACAGGGTGCCTGTGGCCTCGACCTCATGATCTTCTTGCCTCAGCCTCCTGAGTCACTAGGATTACACACTTGAACCATTGTGCTCAACCCCAAACTTTTATATTCTTTTCAGCTACCTACCTTTAGGGTATTGCCTGCAGCTGTAGCCCTGTGGCAACCAATTCTGTCAGATGTCAGAACCTAAGTAGGGTGGGGCCTGATTAGTACTTGGATGGGAGACCACCTGGCAACACCAGGTGCTGTAGGCTTGGGAGAAGGACCAGACAACCCACTCCCAAAAATCAATCCACCATTGAAAATCCTATGAATAGCAGAGAAGCACAAACTAAAGTAGTGTTTCGTCTGTTGTACATAGGGTTGTTATGAGTGGGATACCGACTCGACGGCACTTAACAACCAAACTTTAGGGTACTGTTCTACTCTTCAATGTTTTGCAGGGAGGACCTAAAAAGAATGGAAACTCAGAGTATCATTTGCTGTTTAACAGTACTCGGCAATGGATTATTCTGAAGACAAAGTGTAATGTGAGGATGTATAATGCATTTCATCTTCCCTTGAATAGATTTAAATTTACTTAATTGAATATTTAAAATTATGGATCTTTATTCATAAATCTCTGATTGGATTTGAGAATTGTAACTACATGTGGGAAAACAACTTAGGATATCTTTTGTAATTCACATACTTAACTGATAGCCTTCTATGAAAAGTTGCAGCCAAGAAATAGTGAGAGGTAGACTGGTATATGTTAAATTACCCATCTCCTCCAAAGCATGATATGCTGGAGTACTACCCTGAGAATCTCAGAAAGTAACCTCATTTGGGCAGGTCTAATTCATGTTTGGGCTGGGATTTAGCTCAGTTGGTAGAGCGAGGCTCTGCTGTCTCTGAAGTCCCAGGTTTGATTCCCAGCACCGCAAAAATGGGAGAAAGATGGGGCAATCCACTCCCAGGGCAATCCCGAAACAATCAGCCATTGAAAACCCTGTGAGGGTCACTATGAGTCAGACACAACTCAATGGCACCTAGCAACAATAATTCATCTTTGTATGCTTAAAATGAAAGAATTATAAATAGATGGGTACAATCACCATGAGGAAATATGAATGCAACTGTAGAGTCTGCTATTCATGTACTTTCTTTCCTCATTGGCTTCAAACATTTCAACTCCCTAGTACCTCAGAAAGTTACCTCACTCATGTGGGCAGCTCTAACTCATCTTTGTACCTTGCTTGAATAATAGGTTCTACAGAGATAATTAGGTTAATGAAATCATTAGAGAAGGGCCTAATCTAATATGGCTGATGTCCTCATAAAAAGGGGATATTTGGACAGAAAGGCAGACAGATGAAAAATGATGCTGGACACGACGGGTGGTGCACAACTATAATCTCAGTGGCTCAGGAGCAGAGGCAGGAGGATCATGAGTTTAAGGCTAGAGGCAGCCTGCTTAACTTAGGAAACCCTGTCTCAAGATAAAAAAGAGAAAAAATGGCTGGAGTGCAGCTCAGTGGTAGTGCACTTGCAAAGTATATGCAAAACCTTAGTTCATTTCCCCATTACTGCAAAAACAAAACAAAATAAAACAAAACAAAACATGAGGTGGTGTGGAGAAGATGATGTAAACCAAGGAGAGAGGTCAGCAATAGCTCCTTCCTGTGCAGCCTTCACAAACAAACAGCTTTTAGAATTGTGTGACGATAAACTGCTATTACTTAACCCCTCCCTTCCTGCCATACCTTGCATTTTGTTATAGCAGCCCTAATAAACTAATAGACTTATACTTTATAATTGGTATTTTTTGTTTAGACATTATATTATTTTATTGGTATTAACTTTGACACTTTAAATACTTATAACAAGAGTATTTAAGCTGAAAAATTAACTGAAAGACACTGTTCAGTGAACTATTTACAAAGGATAATTATTTTGCCAGTGTCTGTGTCTGTCTTCATTGACATCACAGCATACTACCTTCAACCTACATAAGCATCTCCCTGTCATGGTTCTTCATTTCCCACCAAGAGCCATGGAGAAGATCGTGTCCTTCACTTCAGATTTTCTCCTGCCTCTTGGATGGGACAGTAATTGTGTCTAATAAAACACCCAAACTCTGAACACTCCCTGATACACACCAACACTGATGTCCCTGACATACCTTGACCTTTTTGTTACCCATTGGCTTCCTGATTCCTGAATTCTAAGCTCTGTTTTTGTCCCTCTCCTTTGTCTGGCTATGATTTTGCTTCCTGCCCTTGCTTTTTTTGACTTACTTCTCTCACCCTGACTACAGCTGTACCATGGTGGTGCCGGATCCTGTCAGATCTTGGAAGCTAAGCAGGGTCAGCCTGGTTAGTCTTTGGATGGAGACCACCTGGGAACACCAGGTAATACAAGCTTGGGAGAAGGACCTGGCAACCCACTCACAAATACAATCAGCCTTTGAAAACCTTATGAATAAGAGAGAGGCACTGACATAGTGCCAGGCATGGCACAGTGTCAGGGAGTGTTTCATCTATTGTACATAGGGTTGCTATGAGTTGGACTCAACTCAATGACACCCAACAACAACAAGCTTTCACCGTATGCACAGATTCAATGACTGCTTTCAATCATCCCCTGGGGAATCCTCTGCTCTGGACTAGACACCATTTGAATTATCCAAAGAAAGCTAAATTTACCAGTAGAAATCAGTTATGTGGATATGTAAGGCATGAGAACATCCAATAAGACTGAGGAAAGACGGCGGAAGCAGTTAATCACTGCTGCCAGCCTGCCCTCACCGAAGCCTCAGGATCACAGACTTAGACTGGGTAATAGCAATGGGCAGGCATAAGTCATCTTTGTATGCTCAGTGAAAAACATGCCTCAGTAGAAGAATGAAAGAATCATAAATAGGTGAATACAATCCCCACGAGGAAATACGGATGCAACTGCAGAGTCTGCTATTCATGACACCTTCTTTCAAATTGATTTTAAGACATAGAGGAGGATCAGAGAGTGGGTTAACATTAATGGGAAGTTAGGATAGGGAGAGACAGGCAAAAGGAGGCACAGGGGGAGGCAGGAGTTTTCTGTGTTTTGAACTAAGCTAACTTACCAGGGGCCTCAACCAGAGAGTCTGAAGTGTCAGGTAGGAGAGTGTGCAATGAAGTCTCTAGGCAAGATCTGAGCCATACCCTTGCTACTTACTAGCTGTGTAATCTCAGAAAACTTATTAAGCCCTTCTAAAGTTCCAGTTTCACAATATAAATTATGATGACAAAAATATTCTTGGATTCACAGACTATGTTGTTGCTGTTGTAAGGTGCTGTGGAGTCTGATCTGACTTTTAGCGACCCTCATAGAGCTTTCTTTTTCTTTTCTTTTCTTTTCTTTTTTTTTTTTTTTTTTTTTTTTTTTTTTTTTTTTTTTTTTTTTTTTTTTTTTTTTTTTTTTTTTGCCTCATAAGGTTTGTCCTGCTCCCATTTTTGGCATGCTGGGGATTGATTTAAGGACCTCAGAGAGCACAGAGCAGCACTCTGTCAACTGAACTAAACCCCAGCACCACACAGACTATACTGAAGATTAAATGAGAATGTAAAACAGAACATAGTGCCTGATACATGGTAAAAGCTCAATAAATACTAGTTGTTCAAGAAAAAAAAAAACTACTCTTATTTTTTTGAGACAGAATATCACTGCGTCACCCAGGCTGTTCTGGGCTATGTAAGCAGCTGGCCTGAAACTATGTCAATCCTCCTGCCTCAGCCTCCTGAGTGCTGAGATTACAGGTATGCGCCACCATACCTGGCTTTGTGACTACCCTTTTTGTACAAGATTTTTATATTTACGTCTCAAAATACCAGGTGCATTCATCTACCCAACAAAACAATAAAACCCAAAGAGAATTTAGTAATTCAACACTTTTTCCCTCAAAATGAGCAACCTTAATTTTTTTTAAATAGGAAGAGATAAGAAGAGAGAATTTGACAGCTCCTGTTCCTATATAGATGTCTGTAGACTTGGTTGCCACCTTCCAGTAGTTTTTTTGGTACCTTCTAGCATTAGGCTACACCTGAAAATGTTGAGTAAAATAACACACCACTAATACAGATTCACAGATGTTCTAACAGATTAAGACAATCCATATTAAGGCATTCTTTCACACTGTGAACAGTTTTAGGCAATTAAATATGTAGCATTTAACTTTTACGTTTTGACTCCATTCCTTTGTTACTTCCAAGACTGCTTTCATTATCCTAGAGGATAGAGATGAGGGCTGAGGAAAACCTACAGTGTCCTTTTTGTTGTTGTTTTACCTGTGAGCACTATACTAGTTTCCTCCTGTGGAGTCTGTCACTTCTTTTTCTTGTCTTATTGCACTGGCTAGAACTTCCAGTACTGTGCTTAATAAAAATGTATTTCCATAGGAACAATCACTCCCACAAGTGAAAGTACAGATATTAAGATATCCTTATACATCTATCCATCCACCTACTCCATCTCTTCATGAATGCATCTTTATGAAACTACTTGGATTTATGCATACAGTTGTCATTGTTATAATCCAAAGAAGTATTATAGAAAGGGCCATTATTAACTCTAAAATATATGATTTTAATAAGCATGATAATTGAAGGTTAAAGTAAAAGGGAAGAGAACTCCCTAAAAGTAATTATAAAAGAAATTGTCATTACTTCAAAGAAGAGTAAACAAAATGTCTAGATTGAATATAAACAAACTGCATTACTTTTCAAAAAGTATAAAGTTTGGATCAGCCATTTTATCTTCATGAGACCCCTGAAATGAAAATGTAAGAGGATGTGATATAATAACAAAGCACACAGGAGCCATTAGGACTTGGGGAATAAGGCTGGAAATCTTTTGAGTAGAATGAGTCATCTTATTCACTGATACAGCTGAAACTGTTCCCCTAACTTTGAACTCATAGTAAATATTTTCACAGGAAAACCACCATGATCTTGGCTTGAAAGGAGGACATAGGTAGCATTTTCAAGGCCAGAACAGGTTTGCTACTGAAGCCAAAGCAAGTTCAGTACAGAAGGGGCAGTAGAAACCACACAAAGTGCAGCCCCTTGTATTATTAAATAATCTAATAGTTATGATATTGCGGGGTCCTCTAAATTCAAAGAAACTTTTGATTTATGTATGAGCCAACTTTAGATAAGTCTTCAATATTTGCCATGAAATCTACTTAATGAAATAATTAAATTCCAGAAAGGCAAGCAACTATCACAATACTCAGTGCATGGAAGAGACTTCACTTACTGAATGACTGAAAACCCATAAAAAATTTTGTTCGAACTAAATACACAGTGGTGCACGCCTGTAATCTCAATGACTCGGGCAGCACAGGCAGGAGGATCACAAGTTCGAGACCAGGGGCAATCTACATAATTTAGCAAGACCCTTTCTCAAAAAGTAAAAGAAATGGGCTGGGGGCTGCAGCTCAGTAGTACAGCACTTGCAAAGCAAGCTCTTGCACACTAGCTCTTGCACATCTTATAGGATGGATTTCTTATTCCTTTTGGCAATCCATGATATATTCAATATTTGTCTCCAGCTCCATAATTGAAAAATATCAACTCTTCTGTCTCTTTGATTTCCTGTCTAGCTTTCAAAAGCATATGATGCAATTGTAATTACCAAGGCATGAGTCAGGTATACCTTCATCTTCAATGTGAAATCTTTACTTTTCAATACTTTAAAGAGGTTTTTGCAATAGTTTTCCCCAATACAATGTGTCTTCTGATTTCTTGACTGCTGTTACTATGGGTGTTGATTAAAGAACTAAAGAAATCAAAATCTTGGACAATATCAATCTTTTCTCCATTTATAGTGAATTTGCACACTGACCCAGTTGTAAGGACTTTTGTTGATGTTGAATCTCAATCCACACTGAAGGCTCTGTTCTTTGATATTCATCAGTAAATGTTTCAAAACCTCTTCATGTTCAGCAAGTAGGGCTGGTCCATCTGCATAATGCAGGTTGTCAATTAATCTTCCACCAATCCTGATGCCATGTTCTTCAAAAGGCCAGCTTCTCAGATTATTTGCTCAGCATAGATTGCAGGAATATGGTGAAAGGATACATCCCTGACACAAACCTTTCCTGACTTTAAACCAAGCAGTATTTTCTTGTTCTTCTCAATCCACTGCCCCCTGGTCCATGTATACATTCCTCATGATGACAGTTAATGACTCTGAAATTTCCATTCTTCTCAGACTTTTCTATAATTTGTTGTGATCCACATAGTCAAATGCCTTTTCATAGTCAGTAAAACAAGGATAGACATCATTCTGGTATTCTCTGCTTTGGGCTAATAAGAATTTGACATCAGCAATGATGCCCCTGGTCCCATGACCTCTTCTGAATCCAGCTTGATTTTCTAGCAGGTCCCTGTCTGTATACTGCTACAGTTGTTTTTGAATGATCCTTCACAAATTTTTCTTGTGTGTGATATTAATGATGTCAATTGATAGTTTCCACATTTAGTTGGATCACCTTTCTTGGGAATATGCACAAATATGGATCTCTTCCAGTCAGTTGGCAAGGCAGCTCTTTTCCAAATCTCTTGGCACAAGCAAGTGAGCTCCTCTAGTGCAGCATCTGTTTGTTGAAACATCCCTATTGGTACTCCATCAGTTCCTGGAACCTTGTGTTTTGTCAATTCCTTCCAGGCAGCTTCCACTTCATCCTTTAGTACCATTGGCTCCTGATCATATGCAATCTCTTAAAATGGTTGGTGATCCACCAGTTCTTTTTGGTATATGACTCTGTATTCCTTCCAATTTCTTTCAATGTCTTCTGTGCTATTTAATATTTTACCTAGAGAATCCTTTACTGATGCCACTCCAGGCTTGAATTTTTTCTTCAGTTCTTTAAGCTTGAGAAAAACAAAGCATGTTCTCTTTTGGCTGTCTATCTCCAGCTCTTTGAACAAGTCATAATACGTAATTTTGTCTTCTTTAGCTGCCCTTCCACATCTTCTGTTGAGTTTTTTAACTTTTTCATGTCTTCCTTTTGCTTTAGCTGCTGGATTTTCAGTGCAAGTTTCAGGGATTTTTTTGACATGTTACTTAGACTTTTCTTTTTTCCTGTATTTTTAATAACCTTTTTCTTTCCTCAAGAATGATGTCTTTGATGTCATGGCACAACTTGTCAAGTCTTTGATCATTAGTGTCTAATGCATCAAATCTGTTCTTGAGATAGTTTCTGAACTCGTGTGGGAGATACTAAAGGGCATAGCTTGGCTCTTGTCTACTTGTTCTAATTTTCTTCAGTTTCAGTTTAAACTTGCATATGAGAAGTTGATCTGATCCACAATCAGCACTTGGTCTTGTTCTGACCTTTGATATTGATTTTTCCATAATCTCTTTCCACAAATGTAGTCATTTTGGTTCCTGCATGTTTCATCTGGTGAATTCCATGTGTATAGTCACTATTTATGTTGGTGAAAAAAAGTATTTGCAATGAAAACATCATCAGTCTGACAAAATTCTATCATGTGATCTCTAGCATCATTTCTATCACCAAGGCCATATTTTCCAACTACTGAGCCTTCTTTTTTGTTTCCAACTTTTGCATGCATGTTTGATCAGTTTCAGAATGTAGAAGCTGATAAAACTCTTCCACTTCTTAGTTTGTGGGTTAGTGGTGGGTGCAGAAATTTAAAAACAGTCATATTAACTATCTTTCCTTATAGGCTTATGGGTATTATTCTATCACTGACAGCATTGTACTTCAGGACAGATCTTGAGATTTCATTTTTGATGATGAATGCAATCCCATTTCCTTTTAAGCTGTCATTCCTTGCATAGTAGTTCTATGATTATTTGATTCAAAATGGCCCATATGAGCCCATTTTGGCTCACTGATGCCTAAAATGTCAATGTTTATGTACTTCCATTTCACTTTTGATGCTTTTCCTGGGTTAATACATTCCATATTCCAATTGTTAGTGGATGTTTCCAGTTTTTCTTCTCTGTTGAGTCATGCCATACAAGCAAATGGAGGTCCCAAGGGATTTACTCCATTCCGTCATTAAGGTTGACTTTATTTTGAGAGGGCAACTTTTCCCCAGTCATCTTTTTAGTGCCTTCCAGGCTGGGGGTCTCATTTTCTGGTACTATATCTGGCAGCGTTTCTCTGCTATTCATACAGTTTTCAATGTCTAACTGTTTTGGGAATGGGCTGCTGGGTCCTTCTCCCCAGTCTGTCTTGGTCTGGGAGCTTACCTTACATGTAAGAAAATGTTACAACATGTGGGAATTTTTGCTAGGACTCTAGCCCACATATTTTAGCTAATATTAAGCTGAAGATTTGTAAAATATCTACTCCAAAATATTTTTATATTTGAATTGATCACAGAGCGCATTCAACACTGGTTGATTCAAGAGGGAGAGCTTATGAAGAGGATTTCTTTGGAAAGACCTACTCTAATAAAAGTCTCACTCTACCCTTACCACCAAAATAGCTATGGGAGCTCTTCTCTCACCCCAGCCTTAGTCATCTGAGCTTCAGGACTGCTCAAGATGCCTCATCTGTGATTCTTCCAATTCAGTGGGCATAGTGAACATGTGTCTCATTTCTACATTGAGAAATCTCAATGGCTAAAGATTATCATCTTGTTGCAAACAAGCCATATATAAGATGACTTTTTCAGGTCAAAGACATGATTAAATACTGTTGAACTGATACAGAGATTGTGGGGATGGTTTTAGACCAGTAAGATTGCCTGAATGGCCAATAGAATCTCAATAGACAAAGTTGAGGTCCAACCTAAGATTCTCAATGTCTACAAAATGAACAAGCAGTAACACTGATGACAGTGCATCACTCCCACCCAGGGAACTACAGATGTCCCTAAGAATGAAGGGGTCTCCTAGCAACCATAGAGATGCATAAAGGGGCTCATATTCAGCTGGCTGAGTCAGGAGGATGGCAAGTTTGAGGGCAGCCAGGGTCATATAGTGAGACCCTGTGTCTAAAACCAAAACCAAAACCAAAAAAATCAAGTCTCTTATATAAAATGGTGTAGTATTTGCATATAACCTATGCATATTCTTCTGTATATTTAAAATCATCTCTAGGTGACTTATAGTAACTAATCCAATGCAAACACTATGAAAACAGTTGTTGCACAATATTGTTATTTCAACAAGGAAAAAAGTTTGTACATGTCAGAATCATTGTTTTCCCAAATATTTTCCATCTGTGTTTGATTGAATCCAAGGGCTGAATCCAATTCTTTAAATTGCTGTGACACTTCTTATCTGTCACATTCATTTGGCAGTAACTACCTTTGATTCAAAAGTTGATTATAAGTCATTTAAATTCAAAATATGAAATATATGAAAGCAGTGATGATGTTAATCACCCTGGGAAGACTGACTTGTACGGGGTGTCAAAATCATGTAAACACATTTTAGAGATGTTATCTATATATGAGCTTTTGAAGTTGAGTTGAATTATGATAGTAACCATTGTAACCATTTCTTGTAATTGCAGCAATCAAATGTGACTTGTATTCATCTTCTGTTATCAGTGTATATTGAGTATTACAACTTTAATTCTAAAAGGTGTATCCATGTATCCATGTTTTTGGCACCCTCTTTATTTCATTCACAGAAACCTGTGGATATGGAGGGCTGCCTGTACTTCTTTTGATTCCTACCATTCTGATTAAGTTCATTATTTTCTCTTGCTGGCAAAATCCTTTTCACTGAACTCCTACAGTGCAGCTTGGTTCCTACAGATCTGGCCCCTGGCTCCTCTGCAATCTCATCTCCAAAGCAGTTTCTCTCTCTAAACGTGTTCCAGTTCCATTGGCTCCTTACCCATTCCTCACACTGGCACTTTCTCAGTACTGCTGCCTTGCAAGTACTCAGTACTGCTCAGTACTGCTGCCTTGCAAGATGGCAGTACAGGAGCCGAGAAGCAGGGTTCACTTTCATTATATGGTTCATGCACTCATCAACTGGAGTTTTTCTAAAGGCAGCTTGCATTTTCTTTCCATATTCTCTAAAATACTATACTTCCACATAGTTACCTCATGGCACTCCATATCATCTTATCTAAAATTACATTTATTCCTTATCACCCAATTGAAAATGCTATGTTTAAAGCAGGGGTATTTTTATCCCATTACTCTATCACTGATGCTCAGAGAATGTCCAGCACATACAAAGTGCTCAAAGTATGTTTATTGACTGAATTTACATTATTATTTTAATTATTGTTATTAATACTATTATTTTACATTACTGGGGAGTTGAACCCAAGGCCTCACCCATGCTTTTGCAACGAAAATCTTTAGGGGACTTAATAACTTTCCAGAGCAACAGACACTCTTTCAAGCAAGTGGGGCTAGAGATGGGAAGTAGAAATTAAGGGATAAGAAATTTACATTTATTTGTTTTACTTGTCTATAGCAAGAGTATGACTTCCTTGGGATCCAATTTCCTTCCTTCCTTCCATCTGGTCTTCCTTCCTTCCTGGCATCACACATGCTGGGAAAGTGCTGTACTACTGACCAGCACCCTTGCTCCCTTTTTTTGAGACAGGGTCTTGCTAAATTGCAGGCTGCCTCTCACTTCAAACTCGCAGTCCTCCTACCTCAGCCTCCCATGTCACTAGGATTACAGGCCTGCACCACAACACCCAGCTCAGCTTTCTTTATTAAAGTTCCTATGGTGTATATTTTTAAAATATTTCAAAAATGCAAATTTACTAGGAAATATTAGGTAAATGGATTACATTTTAGAGATCCTCTCCCAAAATACAGGGTTCTATGATATGCAGATATTATACTAACATAGGTAAAGAGTGCTGGTTTAAAGACATTGAATCAAGACATTTGGAACATGATTAGCGGGTGCTGCAGGCTTGGGAGAAGGACCCAGCAACCCACGCCCCAAATAATCATCAAAGACCCTGAGAATAGCAGATAAGCACTGACAATAGTACCAGGAATGGCACAGTGTTGAGCAGTTTCACTCTGTTGTGTTGTAGGGTCACTGAGTCAAACCCAATTTGAGGGCACCTAACAAGTCTTTGATGAGGAGAGATCCTCTCATATTTCACACTGTTTGTTGTTAGGTGCCATCAAGTCGGCTTCCTACTCATAGCCACCCCATTTACAATAGACGAAACACTATTATCATTGCTTCTCTGCTATTCATAGGGTTGTCAGTGGCTGTTTTTTTTTGGGGAGTGGGTTGCCTGCTGGGTCCTTCTCCCAAGCCTACAGCACCTGGTGTTCCCAGGTGGTCTCCCATCCAAGTACTAACCAGGCCTGACCCTGCTTAGCTTCCGCAATCTGACAGGACTGGATGCCCAAGTGGTATGGCTGCAGGCTTTTCACAATGTACTCCAATCTAAACAGAAATACTGATGTTAAAGATTAAATTGAGTAGGTCTGTGGAGCTAACTGCAACCCCTTGGAACTGTCACAGTTCCCATAGGCCTCCCAAAGCCTTCATTTCCCATTGCTTTGAAAAACAAAATCTTCTATGCTCAAGGATTGTAGATCCCCACAAACACAATAGGACCATCTCTACAATCCTTCTGGTAATTGCTTGTGTGGCTCACTCATTTACTATTTCTTATGTTTTATTCCTACATAAAGCAGACATTGAAGGATAATTTAAAAAGCCTTAATCTATCCAGTTGGCTAGCATGTCCACTTTTAAGACTTGTCAAAATGTTTGTGGCCCAGACAACAAAAATTATAGTTTATTTCTAAAGTGGCTCATGAGTTGTAAATTGTGCATTTAAAAATTAATTTATTAAATGCAAGTATTACTCAGCCAAACAAATATTGACATGATGTTGTTGTTGTTAGGTGCCATTGAGTCAGTATCTGATTCATAGTGACCCTCATAGGGTTTTCAATGGCGGACTGTTTCGGGATTGCCTTGGGAGTGGATTGCCAGGCCCTTCTCCCATTTTTGCGGTGCTGGGAATTGAACTCGGGACCTCAGAGACTGCAGCGCAGCGCTCTACCCACTGAGCTAAATCCCAGCCCTTGACATGATGTATCATCACAATATGCTCTCAATAACAGCTTTTACATTGCTAATGAGTTTTGCCAGAAAATCAGAGATTTATGCCAAATACTGACTCTCTACGTTTGTCTGCCAACCTTGGCCAGTGTTTTATATCTTGTCACAAAATTACAACTCTATCTTTATGTTGTTGTTAGGTGTCGTCGAGTCAGTATCCGACTCATAGCGATCCTCACAGGGTTTTCAATGGCTGAGTGTTTCGGGATTACCTTGGGAGTAGAGTGCCAGGTCCTTCTCCCATAGGAAAGAGAATAATAGTGCCTTAAACCTACTTTACAGATGTCCACAATTCTCTGTTATATAAATGGATATGCTTACTAAGAGGGAGCCTATATATGCCAATGTTCATGAAGATTCCTGTTGAAATTTTCAAGAGCAGTGAGATCGTAGAAATGTTCAATGGCAGTCTATGAAGCCCTGCCTGATGGGTTCATTTTCATTTTGGAAAAAATATTTTAATATAACTCTAGGAAAAGTGATGGCAGATATGATTCACAGTGTGGACTTACAATCATACAGACCTTGGCAAAATCTCATTGTAACCATGGACTTATTAACCCAAGTCCCAGTTGCCTTAGTGAATTGAAGAAATACACACTAGTATTTTGTGAATTGAGGTAACACATGCAAAGTCCCTAGCACTTTAACACATAAAAAAGGGTGTGATACACATCTTTACAGTCGTGACTATGCCAGTAAGTACTTTTTGCTCTTTCTGAAATGCATGTTTTGGGCAGCCCAAAAAAGAAAATAGGTCTTAATCACTTCTTATCTCCAGTATTTAATATCCAGCATATAGCTAAAATATGTGTTCATTAAACAATGGGAGAATATTTAGCAGTTTTAAAAAAGTCATTAGTTTATTTTAGATACACAGTAAATTCCTGCTTCAATAGTGAGAAACAAGTATACTGGTTAATCAAATGTTCTGGTTCAAGAAGTTACTATAGATGAAACACAAATAGTTTTAATTTTCAAAGTATTTATTTTGTGTAGTCATTGAATTATAATTTATTTGTTATGAGCAAGGCAATCTTGAAACTTATTTTCAGTCATGATCTTAGATTTTTATAAATCCTATAGAGACAAATGAGTCTATATTTAACAATTGTCAGGGTAAAGGAATGTACAAGGTGCAGTGGGGTTGCTTACACAGTTAAATTCCTATTTCTGTTTGGAAGAAAGACAGGCTTGATGGCCATTACATTTAAGAATGAGTCTTAGGTTTTCCAGGCACATAAATGGGGAAAGTAAAGGCACTGCAGTACAAGAACATGTCACCTCAGAGATACTAAATAGTATTCATAGTGTAGAGTAGCTCTAGTATAAAGGAGGGAACTATAAAGAAGAGAGCAATAATAACAGATGACTCTGAGCAAAGTCCAGCTCATGAAGAACCGCATATCATGTAAAGTTACAGATTTTTATTCAGTAGAACTCTGACTAGCGGAACTACATGGATACATACCCATGTCAAAAAGCTCATTTCACCATGTGTGAAAAAAGACATGAAGTGACTAGGGGACTTTATAATAATATAAAGATGAGGGCTTTAATTAGAGAGTGGAGATGGCTAAAAGAATCAATAGAATTTTGTGACAGGTTTGGTACGGCAAGAGAAAGGAAACTTTAATGACTAACAGAAATTGGTTAAGGCAGTTTTGAGGATGTAGATGATAGATTACAATGCGCTATTCAAGAATATTTACTTCAGACCTGAGTGCTGTGGCACATGTCTGTGACCAACCCCTGCTACTTTGAAGCACAAGGACCCTGAGTTTGAGGCCAGAGGCAGGTTGGGCAACTTATCAACACTCTGTCTCAATAAATAAGCTATTGAAAAAATTAAAAATAGGGCTGGAAGTGCAGTTCAGTGATACTGCGTGTGCTTAGTACAATGCCCTGGGTTCTAACCCCAGTACCAAAATGAGAAATTTACTTCAATTAATGACTTAATTAAATACCCTGGCCTAATGATTTATCCATCGCCAGCACTAACCAAAGAAGGGCAGTTCTAGGATATCTGTATCAGAGTGGTGTATGGACAGAATAGTTTATTAGGGGCTGAATTTGGAAGATATCTAAGATTAAGAAACAAACTTTCTGAGGGGGCTGATGAATAGAGGGAGTCTCTATTCCCATTAAGCCATCCAAGGGAGCAGTGCCGGTATCATTGTTTTTATTTGGTTAGTTTATACTTAATGTCCTAGAATTTTATCATACACCACATATTTCAAAATGTCTTTTTTTTTTTTTTTTTTTCCAGTACTGGGGGTTGAACCCAGGGCCTCACACTTGCATGCTTTGCAAGTGCTGGACCACTGAGCTGCATCCCCAGCCCATTTTTTTTTACTTTTTGAGACAGAGTCTTGCTAAGTTATGTAGACTGCCCCTGGTCTCGAACTTGCTATCCTCCTGCTTCCGTCTCCCAAGTCACTGGGATTACAGGTGTATGCCTCTGCACCCAGCTTCATTCGTTATTATTACAAACATATTTAGTTCTTAGAGATGGAATTTGAGACTTTTTTGTTGTTGTTTTGCAGTTGTAGGAATTGAACCCAGGGTCACTGAAATGCTAGGCAAGCACTGTACCATTAAGCTGCACCTCCACTCCTAACTTTTAAATTTGTAACTCAATACAGATCTAGTATATCGCAGAAAATGGTACTGAAAAATTCTGATATGCAGAGCTCCAAAGTCAAAACAAGTTCAAATGTCAAATCTCAACCTTACAAAGCCTCTCTCTTATTCTATAAAATGAGGATAATTATTTACCATCCTTGTGAAGAATGAATGAAATTATGCATCTAACTATTGACACATAGATGTTCAA
This sequence comes from Pedetes capensis, assembly GCA_007922755.1. Taxonomy (NCBI): domain Eukaryota; kingdom Metazoa; phylum Chordata; class Mammalia; order Rodentia; family Pedetidae; genus Pedetes; species Pedetes capensis. The sequence goes on from VMDO01007264.1 coordinate 90,640, forward strand.
CAGATTTTTTGGATCAATTACTTATGTAAATCATATTTTTTTTGTAGTTTTATAAATGGCCTTGGGAACATTAATGACTTATAATCATTTAAGTGTATTAATGCTTCCAATTTATAAATATTTCAAGGTCCTTGGGTAAAATTAGATGGTAGATAGTTTTAATATGCTAATTTGGAGTTTGGGGAAAATAGACAGGGCTAAGTTTACTTCCTATTGACTTCTCTTTCAAAAAACTAATTCTAAGAAATAAAGCATCTAAAAACATTATTGACTTGAGAAAGCTTAAGAAAGGCTTTCCTATCATTGAGAAAGATTGTTAGTATGTGGAAACTTAGTCAAACTACTACAGGATCCACTGGTGGAAAGTACACTGTCCAAATTTCTAGAAAACACTCTAGTTACCCTGATGCTTGTTGTTGTTGTTAGGTACCATCGAGTTGTGTCTGATTCATAGTGACTCTTGTAGGGTTTTCAATGGCTGTTTTGGGATTGCCTCGGGAGTGGGTTGCCACATCCTTCTCCCGTTTTTGTGGTGCTGGGAATCAAACTCGGGACCTCAGAGTCTGCAGAGCTGCACTCCCAGCCCACTCTGATGCTTAGATGTCATTTTGTTCTACAAAGTGAAGAGGTTGGCCTTCTCACTCATTCTCAAATGACCTCCAAAGTGGAAATCACCAAGACTGCTTTGTACAGAAGTTCTTATCTTATTCCAGATTTAATGAGTTAAAATGTGAGAGATGTTTTTCAGATGAAATCTGTATCTTTAATTCTCTAGGTAACTCTGGTAATCACATAGGTCTGGGACCTACCTGTCTAGTCAATTACTATAACTCCTTCTTCTGAATTTTTTTCTGTTCTATAAAATTGATGGGCATTTGGAAATATAAATTCATTTCCATGACTTATGGCCACTAATCATCTTTGATTTTTTAAAAATGACAGCTATTAAAAAATATCTGGCTCAACAGGTGTGCTGAATAAAGAGTACTACTAATAAAATAATAGTAGACAATATAGCTTACAGTATAACAAAATGTATTTTTATAAGATATTAATTATGCACTAGTAATGCACTTAATTCATTCTGTTGTACATAAAGTTGCTATGAGTCAGACAACATCTAACAACAATGCATTTAAACAGTACTTCAAAACAGACTGTACAAAGAACTTACAGATTGTATTTAATAACGCAATGTCTACTTGTCTAATAAGACGTTTTTAAGAATTATAATCTAATTTTCAAAATCAAAGAACAAAAGTATAAATTATGGCATAGGACACTCTAAAGGTATCTATATAAACAGCAGGCATATTTTGTGCTAACAGTAGAATGAGGGAAAATTTAAGCTATGCCAAAAATTAAGAGAAAAAAAATGGATATTCATAAATTTCTGGTTAACTGAGGCCTAATTTTATGGGAGGGAGTAGGACCTGGCGAGCCACTCCCGAAACAACTAGCCATTGAAAACCCTATGGATAGCAAAGAAACACTGTCAGATATGGTGCCGGAAAATGAGGCCCCCAGGTTGGAAAGCACTTAAAAGACTACTGGGGAAGAGTTGCCTCCTCCAAGTAGAGTCTACCGTGATGAGGGAAATGGAGTAAAATCCCAGGGTGCTCAACGTGATGATGTGACACGACTCAAAATGAGGAGAAACAACTGTAAACATCCATTAATAACTGGAACATGGAATGTACGTAGTATGAATCTAGGCAAATTAGAAATCGTTAAAAGAGAAATGGATTGCATAAACATTGACATTCTAGGCATCAGTGAGCTAAAATGGACCGGCATAGGCCATTTTGAGTCAGACAGTCATATGGTCTACTATGCTGGGAACAATAAACTAAAGAGAAATGGGGTTGCATTCATCATCAAAAAAGACATTTCAAGATCGGTCATGAAATACAATGTTGTCAGTGATAGAATAATATCCATACGCCTACAAGGAAGGCCAGTTAATATGACTATTATTCAAATTTATGCACCCACAACTAAGGCCACAAATGAAGAAAGGGAAGACTTTTATCAGCTTCTGCAATCTGAAATAGACCAAACATGCATTCAAGACATACTGATAATCACTGGTGACTGGAATGCAAAGGTTGGAAAAAAAAGGAGGCGGCCCAGTAGTTGGAAAATATGGTCTTGGTGACAGAAATGAAGTTGGAGATCGCATGATAGAATTTTGTTGGACCAATGACATTTTCATTGCAAATACATTTTTACAACATCATAAA